>PVKP010009106.1:0-69819 GCA_004027715.1 Plecturocebus donacophilus
CCCTCACCGCGAGCCACAATCCCGAGCTGCTGCTACGCGGCCATTTTGGATCTCTCTCCGCCCAGTGATGAAGTTTTTCTGTTTCTTAGTTTTCCTTTGGCGGACGCCGGTTCCGCTCTGAGCCAGACCTTCCCGGGTTCGCTGCGCCCGCTGTGAAACTCTCAGTCCTCAGCGCTTCCAATTGCTGTTTTCCTTGTGGAGATGGGACCAGCCGAGCCCATCCGTCCCGCACACTCCGCACCGGGAAGCGCCGCGCTGGGTGCCGGCAAAAGAGCCGCGCCGGCCAAAAGAGTCGCGCCGGCGACCCGCGTGGCTTCTCCGCCGGGAATCTCCCGGTCTGTGGGCAACAAAAACTCGTCGGAAAGTGCGGCGTCCACTCGTTCTCTACGCTTTCACTGGGAGCTACATTCCTGAGCTGTTGCTAGTCGGCCATCTTGGATCTCTCTCGGTATGTTTTATTTTTAAATGTAGAGTTGTTTAATGTCATAGATGCTTTTGAAATTAAATGCTGTTTTGTGCTTGTTATAGATGGAAAACAGATGCTCTATATACTCACTGATTTTTTTTTATTTAAAAAAACTCCTGATTTATTTTGTAATCTAGGAAGAGTTTTAAACATGGAAAATTTTTCTGATTTTCTGTAACTTCTAAAAATTTCTGTTTTAGGAGGATGTTGTTATATGGTATTTGTTATTTACATTAAACTTTTTTTAAAGAGTCTCTGGGCTATCTCAAATGTGTAGGTCAAACAAGGATTAGAACAAATACATCCAAAAACATTCCTTTGTGATTGGAGTTCATTGATGAGTGCCGTGCTTTAATGCTTCCTGTTATAAGCCTCAAATATCCCCTTGTCCAGGCGTGCCAGGCCTAGATGTTGATGTTATTTGGAACAGTATTGGTTTTTTGGTTTCTGACAGCCCTGATTCAGCCACTACTCTGATGCTCATTCTTTCTGATTCAGAAACTTTCCTCTGTGGTATTTCTCAACTCATGCTTATCTTTTTTCTGTTGAAAGTTTCCTGGTGGTCATTACTAGCCCAGAAGTGAATTTCTACGAATAGTTCATGGGTCATAGTTTTATTTTTATCTTCTCTGCAGATAACTTTGAAATGGCTGTGGCACTTTGAAGAGATCTTGTCTGCTGCTGTTGCTAACCTTGTTCACAAAACTCCAGCTATACTGGCCTTCTTTTCTTTTCAATGAATATACCGAGTTTATTCCAACTTCCAAATCTTCTATTACTTGTCCCTCTGCAAGGAATGGTCTTCTCTCAGACTGATGGTTTAGTGGATACTTCTTGTCATTTAAGTCTTAGCTTGAATGTCCCCTCTTCAAAGAGGCGTCCTTGACAATTCACTGTAAATTAGTGCTTCTCAATTCTCTTTATTACATGGCTGTACTTTGTTTTCCTCTTAGTACTGGATCACTAATTGATAGCTGTTTATTTCTCATTAATCTCCTCTGATGGGGACAAAGGGACATTGTATCTAGTTTACTGCTGTATCTCCAGTACCTACCATAGTGTCTGCCATAATAGGCATTACAGTAAATATTTACTGAGTGACCAATGAATGAATATTTTTTTCTACCAGCTATTCATAAAAGTGTCTCTTCATTCTTTTGCATTTTCCTTTTGGTAGTCAGGCAGACACAATTAATGTTTTTGCAATTAATGTTTTTGTATTTTTGATACTTTACTGTTTCTTTGCTGTTCTGTCTCCTAGTTGAATTATTTTAGAAGAAGGGAAAAACCTCTTGAGATGTGACTATTTCCATCTGTCTTCTGCATGCCAGGTGGGTGTCTGAGCCTGTGCATCCTAGTCATAAAAGCAATTAACAGGTAGGAAAATTGGCTTCTAGCAGCTGCTTCAGTCCTGCTTGAGTTGGCCTCTCCCCCAGGGGACTATCACTGTCAACCTAGCAAAATGAAATTGCCTTCTCATAAACATTTTTTTTTTCTGGGATTATAGAACAGGAACAAATTCTAGGTTTACAAAATGAGTGAAAATATGTCAACAGAATAGAACAAAATAATGACTTACTGCTGCAATTTGAATTCCGAGTCAAGACAGCAACATTTATTTTCAGAAGAGATGACATTGAAACTGTGGCGGTTTTGTCTATTGATTTTATTATGCCAAAAGGGTAGATTTAATAACTTATTTATTGGTATTGGTGAGGAAAGTGACAATTCTATAAAGTAGAGCTTTGACTCTTGGTTGGAGCTTTGATTTGTGGCATAGTCCTTGTGTCCTTGTGCCTTCAATTAACTATGGAAAGGGGCAGGCATTTTTGAATGAATACTACTTGATTTCCATTTTGTTTCCCCAGATGTTAATTTTCAGTTGTATTCTTTCTGACAATGATAGACCTTTGCCATTGCTATGTGCTGTAACTAATATGTATGTACAGGCTTTAAATGAGTTTGAAAAATTTTTTAAATTACCTATTGATATATAATAGTTGTACCTATTTTGAGGTACATGTCATACTTTAATACCTGTATACAATGTGTAATAAATAAGAGTAATTGGGATATCCATCACCTCAAATATTTATCTTTTTGTATATGTTGGGAATCTAAAAATATTATTTTAGCTATTTTGAAATATATGGTAAATTGTTAGCTATGACTTTCCTACTATACTACTGATAAATAGGTGTTATATAAACAGTATACAAATTCTGGGTTGTATGTTAATGTATGCCGCAGTGATACCAAATGAGGGACTGGTTCGCCTTGATCCTTTTAGGTAGGCTTTACCTGATGTGATTCCTAGTCTGAGATAGTTGTGCGATGTTCTCCTTTTGAAACCTGCCTTCTACTCAATATCTGCTTTTTATCCTTTTGAAACCTCTGATCTTCCATAAAACTCAAAGAGTTCATGTCACTAAATTCTGTTTTAAATGTTTGTTACAAAAATTAAGAGAAGCTCTTTGCAGAATGGGAGTATTAATTTTGTTTCTGAATGAAGGAGATTATGCCTTACAAAGCTATCCAGTTGTTGAATGAAGGACAAAAACCACAAACTGTATCTCAATAGATGCAGAAAAAGGCTTGGACAAGATTTAACACCCTTTGACGATAAAAAAAACACTCAACAAATTAAGACTAGAAGAAAACTGCCTCAACATAATGTAGGCCATATATGAAAAACCACAAGTGACATCTTCATCCGTGGTGGAAAACTGTAAACTTTTTCTCTAAGATCCAGGGATAAGGCAAGGATGCCTGCTCTCACCACTTACATTCACCATAGGATTGGAAGTCCTAACCAGAGCAATTAGGAAAATAAAAAATGTATCCAAACTAGAAAGGAAGAAGTAAAAGTATCTGTTTGCAGATGACATGATCTTATATGTAGAAAACCCTAAAGATTCCATAAAAAATTGTTACAATTAAAGTAAATTCAGCAAAGTTTCTGGATACAAACCAGCACACAAGAATCGGTTGTAATTCTAATTATTAACAATGAATGATCCAAAAATGCGTTAGAAATGAAAAAAAATTATATCAAAAAGAATAAAACACATGAATAAATTAACCAAGGAGGTGGAAGACCTGAATACTGAAAAGTATAAGACACTATTAAGACATAAGTAAATGGAAACAGCCCACATTCATGGATTGGAAGACACATGTTGTTAGATGTCAATACTACTCAAAGCAATTTATAGATTCAGTTAGATTCCTATCAAAATCCCAATGACTTCTTTGTAAAAATATAAAAATTTGTCCTAAAATTTATGTAGAATCTGAAGGAGCTACAAATAGCCAAAACAGTCTTGAAAAAGAAGAACAGAGTTCGAGGTCTCTCACTTCCTGATTTCAAAACTTACTGAAAAAACTATGGTAATCAAAATAGTATGGTACTGGTATAAAGACAGATGTATAGACCAATGGAATTAATGGACAGCCAAGAAGTAAATCGTTGCATATATAGTCAAATGATTTTCAACAAGGATGGAGAGACCATTCAATGAGGAAAGGACAGTCTTTTCAAAGAATCGTGTTGGGAAAACTGTATTTCCATATGAAAAAAAAAATGAAGTTGGAGTCTTCCCTTATACCACATATAAAAAACTAACTCAACATTGATCAAAGACCTACACGTAAGAGCTAAAACTAAAACTCTTAGGAGAAAAGCCTCATGACATTGAATTTGTAGTGATTTCTTAGATCTACAACTCCAAATGCACAGGTAACAAAAGAAAAAATAGATAAGGTCAGGCGCTGTGGCTCACACCTGTAATCCCAGCACTTTGGGAGGCCAAGGTGGGTGGATCACCTGAGGTCAGAAGTTCGAGATGAGCCTGGCTGATGTGGTGAATCCCATCTTTACTAAAAATACAAAAATTAGCCAGGTGCAGTGGCATGTGCCTATAATCCCAGCTACTTGGGAGGCAGAGGCAGGAGAATCACTTGAACCCAGGAAGTGGAGGTTGCAGTAAGCCAAGATTGTGTCACTCCCCTCTGGCCTGGGCAACAGAGCAAGATTTTGTCTCCAAAAAAAAGAAAAATTAGATAAGTTGGACTTTACTATAATTAAAAACTTCTGTGCATCAAAGGACACTATCAGCAGGCGGAAAAACAACCTATGAAGAATGGGAGAAAATATTTTCAAATCACATATCTGATAAGGGATTTATATCCAGAATATAAAAATAATTCCTATAACTGAACAATTACAAAAAACCAAACAATTCAATTAAAAAATGTTTAAAGGCATTTCTCCAAAGATACAAATAGTCATGAGCACATGAAAAGATGCTCAACATCATTAATCATTAGGGAAATTTAAATCAAACCACAATGAGATACCACTTTACACCTATTAGGATAGCTGTTGTTGAAAAAGGATAAAGAAAACAAAACAGAAAACAAGTATTGGCAAGGATGTGGATAAATTGGAACCTTTGTATATTGTTGATGGGAATATAAAATGGTGTAGCTGCTGTGGAAAACAGTATGACATTTTTTCAAAAAGGTAAAAATGGAGCTATCATATGATCCAGCAATGCCACTGCTGAGTAAGTCTTCAAAAGTATTGAAAGCAAATTCTCAGAGACATTTGTACACACCCATGTTCATAGCAACACTATTCATAATAACTAAGAAGTGGAAGGTACCCAGATGTCCATCCACGGATGAGTGGATAAACAAAAGAGGTATATACATATAGTGGAATATTACTCGTTTTAAAAAGGAAGACATCCTGTTCCATTCTACAACATAGAAGAACTTGAAGACATTATGCTAAGTGAAATAATCCAGTCACAAAAAGACATAGGCAAGCCAGGTGTGGTGGCTCACTCCTGTAATCCTAGTACTTTGGAAAGCCAAGGTGGGAGGATTGCTTGAGCCCAGGAGATTGCGGCTGCAGTGAGCTGTGATTATGTCACTGCATTCCAGCCTAGGTGATAGAGCAAGACCCTGTCTCAGGAAAAAAGAAAGAGAAAGAGAGAGAGAAAGGAAGGAAGAAAGGAAGAAGGAAGGAAGGAAGGAGGAAGGAAGGAAGGGAGGGAGGGAGGGAGGGAGACATGCTGTGTAATTCCACTTATATGAGGTATCTGAAGTAATCAAATTCATAGAAACAAAGTAGAATGGTAGTTACCAGGGGCTGAAGGGAGAGGGAAGGGGAATTCTTAACGGGTATAAGATTTGCATGATGAAAAAGTTCTGGAGATGTGTTTCACAACAGCGTGAATATGCTTAATATTACTGAGCTGTACACTTAAAAATGGTTAAGATTTTATGTTGTTTTTTTTTGTTTTTTACCATAATAAAAGAAATGAAGCCAGTCATTCAATAACTGTTCAATAAATGGTTGTTTAGTGTTCTGCATACTGCTGGGCTAAGGAGATATAAAGATTACTAAAAGCCCTTAAGTCCTTTAAATCAATGTGACTTAGTCAATGCAGCTGCACTGAGGTGTAATATTATTATTTTTAAATTTTATTTATTGTAAAAATCTAAAACTATTCTGAAAAATAAGTCTTCATTTTTAGACAGTTTTACATTTTTTCAAATACTGTAGAGAGTACAGAGCTCCCCACCCCCATACACAGTTTCCCTTATTAGCATCTTACATTAATATGATTGTGGTAGAATAGATACTTTGTCTTGTCTTTGTCTTAGATTTTTTAACATGGAAATTATAAAACCCTTGCAATTTCTGAAGTGATAGGAGTATATTTGTTATGTAAACTTGATAACTTATGGTGGGCCCCTAGATTGCCTCAAGATGGGAGCTAGTCACCAGAAAGAACAACCATGTGATTGGAAGGTTGGGATTTTAGGCCAGCTTGACCTAGTGGGAGTGGGGAGGTTTGAGTCCTATCATGTGGCTAATGATTTGAACAATTATGCCTATGTAATAACCCCTCAATAAAAACTGTGGCCACCAAAGCTCAGTGGAGCTTTTTGGTTGGTGAAACATTGATGTACTGGGAGGGTGAGTGCCCTGACTCATGCAGCAAGGGCACAGAAACGCTACACTTGGGACCCTCCAAGACCTTGTCCTATGTGTATTTTTTATAGTAAAGTTATAATTTACTCAAGAGGCTGAGGTGGGAGAATTGCTTGAGCCCAGCAGATCAGGGGTTGCAGTGAGCTGTGATTGTGCCACCACCTCCCGCCTAGTGACAGAGCGAGAACCTGTCTCAAAAAAAGAAAGCTATAATTGTAAGTATAGTACTTTCCTGAGTTGTGTAAATCTTTCTAGCAAATTTTTGAACTTGAGGGAGTCATGGAAACCTCTGAATTTTTGGTAGTTGGTCAGAGTGCAGGTGGTCTGGAAACTCCTGAAGTCCAGCTGCTTTCTAAAGTAAAGGGTAATATTGTTTGGGATCATACCCTTTAACTTGTAGGGTCTATACTAACTCTGGATGGTTAGTGCCAGAATTGAATTACAATATAGCTAGTTATGGTTGAAACAGAATAGTGATACATTTGTTACACTGTGGTTCATTCTTTATATTGTACAGTTTCCTGAGTTTTGACAAATTCATGTTGTCTTCTATTTACCATTACAGTAGTAATGATAGATATTCCATTCAAGCAGAATATTTTCACTACTTGAAATGTCGTCTGTGCTCCATTCATTCATTTCTCCTTCTGTCACCCCTGAACCCTTGGCAACCACTCATCTTTTCTGTTTTCATAAGTTTGCCATTTTCAGACTGTCATAAAGTTGGTATTATGTAGTGTGCAGTTTCTTCAGATGGCTTCTTTCACTTAGCCATGTGAGTTCAAGCTTCCCATATGTTCTATGGTTTGATAGTTCATTTATTTTCAATCCTGAATGATATCCCAATGTGTGGACTTAACGCACTTTATCCATACCTATTGGAGGATATCTTTGTTGCTTCTAAGTTTTCACAGTTAGGAAATAAAACTACTGTAAATATTTGCATGCAGGTTTTTGTATGGACATTGGTTCTCAAATCAGAATGCAATTGCTGGATCATATAGTAAGACTAAGTTTAACTTTGTGAGAAATTGCCAGACTGTCTTCCAAAGTTACTACGTCATTTTGTATTTCCAGCAGCAGAGAATGAGAGCTCCTGTTGCCCCATGGTTGGTGTTATGTTTTGAATTTTAGCCATTCTAATAAGTGTATAGTATGGTAGCTCATTGTTTTAATTTGCAGTTCCCTAATATATGATATCGAGCCTTTAACATATGCTTATTTTTTATATGTGTGTCTTCTTTGATGAGGTGTCTATTCAGATCACTTGCCCACTTTTTAATCAGATTGTTTTCTTCATGTGGAGTTTGAGTTCTATGTATATTTTAGATAATATCCCTATTTCAGATATGTCTTTTGCAAATATTTTCTCTCAGTGTGTGACTTATCTTTTCATTAACATTGTCTTTTTCAGAGCAGAAGTTTTAATGATTTCCAATTTACCTGTTTTTTTTCTTTTTTGGATAGTGCTTTTGGTGTTGAATCTAAGAAGTCATCATCAAACCCAAGTCACCTAGATGTTTTTCCATGTTATCTTGTAAAGTGTTTGTAGTTTTGTGTTTTATATTTAGGTGTATAATCCATTTTGAGTTAATTATATATACATTTAGTTATGTGTGGATTTTGTTTTACATTTTTTAAATTGTAAAATATTTAAAACCTACAAATAGATATAAACACGAATATAATGACCTATCTCTAAAGTACCTACAAAATGGCTTTATTAAGTCTTAATTTTAGGGAGGCTAAGGTAAGTGAGTCGCTTGAGCCCAGGAGTTCTAGACCAGCCTGGCAACATGATGAAACCTCATATGTACAAAAAAATTAGCTGAGTGTGGTGGCATGTTCCTGTAGTCCCAGCTACCCAGGAGACTGATATGGGAGGATCACCTGAGCCCAAGAGTTTGAGGCTGCATTGAGCCATGATTGCAATACTGTGCTCAAGACTGGGCAACAGAATGAGGACATCTCAAAAAGAAAAAAACAAAACAAAACAAACTTAACATATTACCTTATTAATCTACAGATTGAAAAATCAATGCAGTTGAGACCCTTGTGAATTCCTCCTAATCTCATCCCTCTCCCCTTCTCTGAAATAACCAGTGTATAAATTTTAAAATTTCATCTTAACATTACATGTATTTCTACAACTTGTTTATTTCAAAATTCAGCATTGTTTTTGAGATTTAGAAGACTTTTTTTTTTAATAAGGAAAAATATTTAAAGCAATTTAATGTTAAAGAATCAATTTACTGTAAGCGTTAATTTTATCATGGTTTCTTATATTAGCATAGATAGAAATGCATGGTTTTTTGGAATATACTATGATTTAGTTCTGACCTAAAGGTTAAGTTTTTTAATTCTCAAACATATCTTTAGATTTTATCGTAGGATTCATTTTGTAGAGGCTTACTAAATTGGTTCTAAAGAGCTATATATACATATTTTTTAAAGAATTTCCCTGTGGTATATGTTTTTTAGAATGTACATACAATTGAGATTAGATTGTTAATATGATGTTCCATAGCTACTCTGTTAAGAATACTCAACAGAAGCTATTGTAGAAAGACTTAATTTTTAAAAAATATGCTATTAGTTGGAGAGTTTGCCTTTTATATATTTCTTTCTGGGGCTCTTTTAAAGTTGCAAATTTTCTTTACTGTAATCATCAGTTTCTGAGAGCACCATTTATAGGTTTAATCAGATGTTCTGTGCAATTCAAGGTGGAAGTGAAGCCATAGCTTCCTCTCTCAGCAAGAGGAAAGTGACTTGATTTTGCTTGGGATGGGATGAGTTGAACCTAATTATTTATGCTGATGAATGCGCAAGTTTCATCCAGTAAAAGCAGAAGCTGTCAGATCTTTGCAGAATCTTCTGTGGCCTAAATTAAATCTAAATCATACAGGATTGCAGTCTTTAGAGAAGGCTACTCCCATTGTCTGCTGTATTAATTGTGCATACTAATCTATCACTGCTGATTTGATTATCATTGCTTATTTATCCTTTCACTGGTATACAGATTGAGTCCAGTAGCTAAAAAAGCTCAAATTTTTGCTGCTTTATGCATTTGAAAAATAATGACCTCATTTTACCTCAAGATAATTTACTTTAGGTTCCAGAAAGTGACATGATGGTACTTCCAATCCAGATTATCTTTTTCTGTAGCACCCCCAAATCATTGACAGATTCAGTTGTAATTTAATAAGAACAGACAAATATGCTAAGGGAATTGATATTTTTTTTAAGTCCTTGCTCTTCTTACTTAGCTCTATTGCATTAAATGCTAAAGCAGCTTTTCCCCACTCTGTCCTCCTCAAGGATGAAATGTGTTCTAGATTTTGTCTCCCCACCTCTTCTTCTAATGGCACTATGTTCATAACTGTGCTATAATAATAAAGGGTTACTGATTAGTGACTTTTTCCATACAGAATTTTCTAGGGTTCATTTTTTGCATATGCCATGGTTTTAGATTTCATCTTATTCACGGGAATTAATCCATGGTAAAGGTTTTGTAGCATGTCTCTGAGGTAAAAGTGAAAGTTAAAAATTGTGTTGGTGTAGAATCTCTGCTAGACTATATTTTATCTTCTGTTTGGTATTTTGCGTTCAGGATCTTTGTATGCCAGTATGATGAATTCAGATTAATCTCTGGATGATGTTATAGACCTGTTATTTTCAGACAAATCGTCAAATTCTTACTTTGGTCATATAGTTACTTTACATTATTAATTATAATCTTCAATAATTACTTCTTGATTTTTAAAATAAATATTCACTGAAGGTTTCTACCCTCAAATAAATGAAATACCATTCCTGGCACCTTTCAGAATGAACTATATTAATTTGGTCTTGGCACACTTAGAACAGTTTTCTTTTTTTCCAGTGGAGCTTTCATGTCTGTATTATCTAGTCTCGGTTGAGTTTATTTGGACTTCTTTTACTCCTTTATCTGTTCCTCATACTTCAGGGGCACAGGTAGGATATAGTCATGCTTCTTACTATTGGCATCTGGAGGGCTAGCCCCACATCTTGATTGGTTACTTTGTCTTTTTTCTCATTTCCCTGTCTTTATTCATTCTGCTTCCTCCATAAACACCTACTATAATCTAGTTAATTTATGTCTTTGGATGCTTGTGTATCTTTGGAAAATATTAAATAGTGTTTCCTTCATATGTATAAGTTTGTAATTTTCACAAATGGCCTTGATCTGTACATACCGTTTTATTCTTGTTTTTTTTTTTTTTTTCATTCAGCCCTGTATTTAAACAATCTGTTTTTGTTGCTATATGCAACTCTGGTTCATTACTTCTGACTGCTGTGAAATATTATGTCATGCGCACACTCTTATCCATGTATACTGTGTATTTGTCTTATTTATAAACTCTCCTGATGGCACGTGGGTGTATTCAACTCCATGTGCCATTAATAATGTTGCAGTGATAATCTTCATTTTAATTTATGAGATATTAATCAAGAATCAGATTGATGGGTTGTTGAATGTCCATTATTAAGTTCACTAAGTATTGCTAGATTGCTCTGTAGAATGACTAGATAGTTTATGCTGCTTTGAACAGTGCATGAGGATTCACAGACTCTATTTTTCATGTGGGCAACAAGCAACCAAATTGGACTAAAGAGCTGCTTTTACAGACATGATTAGCAAACTGCCAAATTATTTATGTGTGAATAATATAAAGCCAAAGTAGGTTACTATTAACCCCTCACTCAAAATGGACTCCTGAGTGGAAAAGCTGCCTTTGGTTTCTAATAAAGGTCTCTATAATGAGAGCTTTTTGGTGAGAGAATATAAGGGTGAGCCCTCATTGCAAGTAACTCTGCCTGCCAGCCATGTGGACAGTTTAGTTCTGCAAGATGTAAATGATTAGATTTTGTGTCCATTGTGGTTCTTGGAATGCAACATGAATGAAGCTGATTCTCTGCCCCTGAAGCTCTATGATTGTAGAACAAGTGGGTACAGGACTTGTGCTCATCTCCCTTTTGGAGAGACCCCTTTGCTTCGTCTCAGATAAGTTGGCACTCGCTGTTTAGTCTTTCATAGCAGTTCTTTCTCCTTGCCCTGTTATTCTTGTTGTATTACTTTCAAAAAATAAGACACAGAGATGCCTGGGCCTATTAACTCTGATCATTTGGAGTCCTATCAGTCCATCATTATACCTAAGCTGATAAAAGATTTCCCAGAAAGAGATAGGTGTTCTTAGTGTGGCATTTGTTTCTTGAAGTGCAATGATTGGGGTGGGAGGGATGGCATGTTGTTAAGTCCCTTTGAATTGGTTAAATGGAGATTGGAACTATTATTACCTAGAAGCATGGATTAATTAAAAGTAGTAAGAGGGCTGGGCACAGTGACTTACATCTGTAATCTGAGCACTTTGGGAAGCTGAAGTGGAAGGATTATTTGAGGTCAGTTGTTTGAGACCAGCCTGGGCCACATAGCAAGACCCTGTCTCTACAACAGCAACAAGAAATTAGCTGCATGTGGCAGTGCATGCTTGTAGTCCTAGATACTTGGGAGGCTATTGCAGGAGGTTCACTTAAGCCCAGACTTCACAGCTACAGTAAGCTACGATCATGGCACTATGATCCAACCTGGGCAACAGAGTAAGATCCTGTCTCTTGAAAAAAAAAAGTAGTGAAGAGTCAATGTGATGTGTAGTGATAAGAATACAGATAACAATACTGGGCAAAATAGCAGAAAAAACAGCTTCCTATCTTCACCCATCTAAATTTCCCATTAAAAAGACCAGCAGGTAAATAGATAAATGGGTAAAACACTGCATGTGTATTAGAAGCTAGAGCTTAATGCCACTCATGCCAGAAAACTCGGAATAATTTTTGTTAGGCAGCACTGCTGATGGGCCTGGAATAAAGATGTAATTGAGGGGGAACCCCTCAAGGAGAACCTTTCTGGGAGAGAACTCTTAAGTTGGGAGGGACAGTAAACTTAATGCACATTCCTACAAAGCACAGTGTTTAAATTTCTCTCTTGCCTCTTGGACCAGAAGCATTGGTACTTTGTGAACAGTGTTTATAGATCTAGAGTTTGCTTATAGCACGTCCCTAGAAGGATCCTGTCCACATAGGTGGCCTAGTCACTAAGTTGCCAGCTACCAACTCTCCTGCCTCAAACCTTGCTCAGATTGCTGGATAGCTCAACTAGCAATCTATGTTGAGATTTGTGTTCTCAAAGATTTAGTCATTAAACTGGGGAAGCTAGATAGGAGTAATAAAAAGGAAGCAATCCAACAGGATTCTGAAGGCATGAAAAATACAGTTGCCAAATTAAAATCTGTGGATGCAGTGAATAGCAAATTAGACACTGCAAAAAGAAATCAAAATGACAAAATAAGACAAAAGGAAGATAGTCCAGGAAATAAAATATATAGTGCAAATAGCAGGAATATCAGAAAGAGAGAGAGCACACACATTGTTAAAAAAAAAAAAAAAATAGATGGAAACAATGCTGATCCGAAAGTAATACAAAGAAAAATATGAAAATATTTCCTGCTGGACTTTTCATAATTGGAGGCACTTATGCTAGAGACAGTATGAAAGGAACTGAGTTGATGGAGGTATAGAGAACCAGCCCTTAAATTCTAGCATGAAAGAGCAAACTGTGCCAGGCACAGTGGCTCACGCCTGTAATCCCAGCACTTTGGGAGGTCGAGGCGGGCGGATCACCAGAGATCGGGGGTTGGAGACCAGCCTGACCAACATGGAGAAACCCTGTCTCTTCTAAAAATACAAAATTAGCTGGATGTGGTGGCGCATGCCTGTAATCCCAGCTACTTGGGAGCCTGAGGCAGGAGAATCTGCTTGAACCCGGGAGGCAGAGATTGTGGTGAGCGGAGATCACGCCATTGCACTCCAGCCTGGGCAACAAAAGTGAAACTCCATCTCAAAAAACAAACAAAAAAAGCAAACTGCCTGGGTCGTGAGTGGAAGAGATGCTGAATAAATGTGACTAAATCTCCTGTACTTCTCAGAAACAAGGATCAGCAGGTACAAGTAGAAACCTGGCAAGATGGGAGGCTTTCTTCCTGAAATAGTAAAAGGCCTTCTTTCTGGTGTCGGGACCAGAAAGACTATGTGGCTGGGCAGTCACTTGAAAAGAGAAGACAGCGTTACTGTTATTCACAAGTGATGATTATCTACCAGAAAATCTAGGAAGATTACCTGAAAGCCTATTTGAACTAAAATTGTGTGGTTGGTTACTCTAAATATATTGCAGTCAATACTTTTTCAGTATTCAAGGAATACCTAGTTGGAAACTATAATAGAGAAAAAATCTCAAATATTTAGAAACAACAAAAAAAGATACAGGAATTATTTTTTAAAAACTTAACTGTCCAGGATAACATAGAGTTGAATAAGTAGAGAGATTAAATATGTTTCTAAAAAGCAAGACTCAATCTTATATTAATTCTTCCCAAATCTATGAATTTGATGTAATTCTAATCAAAATCTAATTAACATTTTTGATTCAGAAGTGGGGTAAAATAGGGAAATTTTACAAAATTTGTCTGAAATTGTTTTGTAATAAATTTAAAAGAAAATTTTTGAAGGAGTAGCATTATGAAGTTGGAATTGCACCATGATGTATTAGAAGATTTTTATAAATCTGCAATAATTAAGACCATATGATATTGACTAAGAATGGAATAAGCTAGAGTCCTAAAAAAAGACAGATTATTGTTTGATAGTGAAGTCATTCCAATTTATCAGGAGAATGAATTAGCAAACAAAAGTGGTGAGAATATTGACTTAAAAATCACAAGAATATGAAACTAGAGTTGTACTTCACACCATGAGCTAAGATTTTAGATGGTTAAAACAATGAAAACATTTTAAAATAAAATAAAATGAATAAGGAAACGTGTGTGTGTAAATATATAATCAAGTAGTGGAGAAATTCTTTTCTATTTTTAATGTTTAACAAAATATTTCTTCTTAGATAAGCTTATATAGTTGTTAGAGAAAAGAAATATACAAGCAAAAAGAAGAAAAAATAGCCAGACTTCTACCCAGTTAGAAACCACTATTGGTTTCTAGCTTGATAGCATGTTGGTTGTATATAGAAGAGCTTTTTTAAATGCAAAATTAAATGAAGAATCACACATAAAAAGTGATTGAATCCAGGCACAGTGGCTCATGCCTGTAATCCCAGCACCTTGGGAGACTGAGACAGGAGCATGGCTTGAGCCCAGGAGTTCAAGACCACCCTCAGCAATAAAGTGAGACCTCTTCTATTAAAAAAAAATAAAATAATTGATTTAGTTGCACAAAAAATTATATATCAAATGCCATCAACAAAATTGAAAGGCAAATGTCAATTATGAAGGAATATTTATGCTATGTCATAAAAATTTAACACCTTTAATGTATGAGTAGCACTTATAAGTCAATAAGAAATGAATGCCTGAATAGGAAAAGAAGCAGGCATGAATGGGGCAGTTTCATGGAAACCAGAATCAACCAATAAATGTGGGAAAGCATTGCCAATCTCATTAATAAAGCAAGAAAATGGAAAATAAAACAGTAAGGTATCATTTTTAAAAAATGAAGTACCTTTTAAAATCTACCAGATTGGTAAAGCTTTTACAAATGATAATGCCACTATGGGACAGGGTGCTTGGAAACAACCACTGTCATTAACTGATAAAATTTATATGTTCCTCTGACTTTTCTATTAAAAAATTTTTTTAAACAAAAAAATATATGGTGACCATGTATTTCTTTTTAGGTTCAGGGGGTGAAAAATCAGCTCTTTTGTGTTTTGTCGAAAAAGGGCTCACATATGCATTGTTAGTGAGGAGAAATGTAAGCTTATATTACTAGCCATTCTCTAGAGCAGTTTTTAAAAATTATATATATATATATATCTATATCTATCTATATATATATTTTTTTTTTTGAGACAGAGTCTCGCTCTGTCACCCAGGCTGGAAGGCAGTGGCATATTTTTAGTAGAGACAGAGTTTCGCCATTTGGGCCAGGCTGGTTTTGCACCTCTGACCTCAAGTGATCTGCCCGCCTCAGTGTCCCAAACTGCTGGGATTATAGGCTCAAGTCACCTCACCCAGCCTCTAGAGCAGTTTAAAAAATGTATTAAAAGCATTCATGATCTAAATACCTTTTGATCCAACAATTTTACTTAAAATAATTTATCCTAGAAAAATCAGAGCTATTCAAGAACACATGTATTTCAAAGATATTCTGTATATACAAGGATATTTATGGTACAGTAAATTTAGAAACAACCTAAATATTTAAAATAGAAAATTGGCCAGGCATGGTGGCTCAAGCCTCTAATCCCAGCACTTTGGGAGGCCAAGGCCAGTGGATCACCTGAGGTCAGGAGTTCTAGACCAGCCTGGCCAACATGGCAAAACCCTGTCTCTACTAAAAATACAAAAGTTAGCTGGGTGTGGTGGCACATGCCTCTAGTCCCAGCTGCTGGGGAGGCTGAGGCACAAGAATCACTTGAGGCCAGGAAGCGGAGGTTGCAGTGAGTTGAGATTGTGCCACTACAGTCCAGCCTGGGCAGCAAAGCAAGACTTCCTCTCAAAATAAATAAATAAGTAAAAAATTTTTTTTACAAATTGATTCACTGTACTATATAGCATGTATCTATAATGAAATGCTATGTAATAATTAGGAATGCTAATAGTAAATGACAAAAGTCGAGTATAAATTTTAAATAAACTTTGATCCTAATTACTCATGCAATTATTCAGCCATTCACTCACAAATACTTAGTACCTACTGTATCCCAAGAATTGTTCTAGAATCAAGAGATAGAACACTGAGTGAGGAGAAAAACAAAACAGGCCATTTCTTTGCCTTCTTGGAACTTACATTCTAGTTAGTAGAGAGAGAACAATGAACAAATAATTTGTCAGTTTTTTGGTGATAACTGGAGAAAAATATAACAGAGTAGGGTGATAAGGTATGCCAAGGGAGGGAAAGGGAAAGAATGCTGTTTTATCTATGATAGGTCAAGGAAGTCTCTGAAAAATGATATTTGAATAAAGACCTGAAGAAAGGGAGGAAGAGAGCAATGTTTACATCTGGGGTAAGAGTATTCCTTATGGAGAGAACTGTGTGTATTCCAGCAAGAACATGGAGGTCAGCTTAACCAGCACAGTTAAACCAGGGAGGAGAGTGTATGGGAAAAGGGTGAGAGAAGTGAAGGTTAAGGGTGAAAATGGAGGACCTTGTAGGACCTTTGTAAGCACTTTGGACTTATACAGTGATAAGATGAGAAGCCATTGTAGGGTTTTGAGCAGAGGGATGAAATATGACTGATACTTTTAAAGATCTTTCTGTCTATTTGGTGTGGAGTAGACTAGAGAGGAGCTGTTATGGAAGCATGGAGATAAGAGGTGATTGTAATAACCTTGTCAAGAGATGATGGTAACTTAGACCAATGATGAAGTAGTTTGATTCAGGATTTACAACTCATGCCCAAGCCTCGTTTAAGGAAATAATGAAATACATCAACATATCAATAGCTATCTCTGTTTGGTAGGATTGCTAGTGATTTGTGTTTTCTTTATACAAACCAGTGTTTTTCACATTTTCAATATTATTACTTTTAAGAGTAGTAAAATCAACTAAAAGTGACTTCTACTTTTATTGTATTTTTTTGTGATTTCAAAGTATTATGTGCTTTTAAAATTTTAAGAACTTTTTTTCTTTTTAATGTTAGGCATTCCATTCTGTCTTGTAATTCAGTGGATGAAGAGGTCCAGCTCTTAAATTAGAACCAAGATGTTAGTTGACTGACTAACGAAATTGATCAAGGAAGGAGATTACACTTTTTTCCTCAAGCTACAGAGGACTGTATTCAGCATTTTTTCTATCATTCTTGTTTTTCTCTGTAAACTGTGGAAACCCACTTTCATATATTATTATTGGTAAATTCAATGCTGTAAGGAAATAATTTTTTCTTATGCGTTCTGCTGTTCTTACCTTATCATTAATACAGAATAACTCAGTGATGAAAAACTGTGCAATATAGTTCAACAGAATGGTTACTTCCAGGTCATCCTTGCTAATGAATGAGAGGTGTATCATTGATTTCTATGTCCCCTTAGAAAACATTATGATTTTTTTTCTTCTGACTTTCTGATTTGCTTAATTATAGCAAATATTAAGACACTTATAAACCTACTTACTGTAACTTAGGTGTGAGGTCTAGTGGTCCAGAGCATGCTGGTTGGCAGAGAGGGGATTAAAAGTCAGGGTGGAATTCAGACATGGCTATAGACAATCTGGAAATTGATTGCATTCCTAAACAGTAAATAAACAAAACAAAACTTCATTATCTGGAAGCCTAACTTGAGTGTTCTGTTAGTCAATAATAGTAATCCTTGCTTTCATTGGCAGGGTTGAGTCCTGTAATATTAGTTAGAAGATAGAGATTCCAGGTTTTTACTCTCAGAAGAACCTCTCCAGGTGATATGAAGAGAAGACAAGATAAAATTTTGTTTTGCTCTGCATTTTGTTTCCAAATTATACTTTACAAGTAAATTGCAAGTTTTTAGTGGGACTTGTTCTATAAACAACAAAATTACTTCACGTCCTGTTGGTTGTATCTTAGCCCATTAATTAAAAATAAATGTGCTTTATTTAATTTTCATGAAAATAGAGAAATATATCATCTTAGACTATAGATTCTAAATAAATGTAATATGTGAACTAAATCTAAAGCTTTCTATACCTTCTCTATCGTTCTATACCTACTAAGCAATTTATATGGTAGATAAATGTTTCACCATGTTTGTTTGTTTTTCTCAGCAAGGCAGTTTACTTCTATAGAAGGGTGTGGCATACAGATGGAGCGATGGCTGCCGCATGCTTGGACAAGGGGTGAAGGGGTACTTATGCCTGACAGGTGCTGTCCCTAGTCCCTATTGGCTAAGGTTAGACCACACAAGCTAGACTAATCCTGATTGGCTATTCTAAAAAGAGCAGGGTCCAGTATGAAACCAGAGATGAAAAAAAAAAAAAGAGCAGGGGTCCCAGCTGGAGTGGCAGGGTGAGTGTTTTGATGGGGAGGATAGTTACAGGCAGGTCAGAGCAGATAGCCAGGGGTGATCAGGTGACTGGGATGAATCAGGATGGTGGGGATGGGGAGCAGACATTAACTACTGAGTAGAACAAATGGAGAAGACTGTTTACTGGAATTGCAAGGAAGTTAAACTTTAAATTAGAGATTTAAAGAAAAAGAGAGCTGAACATACTGACATGATGATTCTTTGAAAAGAAACTTAGGGGTCACTATAACAATCCCCCATTTTGCATCTTTACAGTTTTCTTTTCTCTTCAAACTTCCTTAACATGTCTTGGCTTAGTTGTTCTGTTTGTTCTCCAAAAGAAGTAATCTATCTGAATAGAATGGAGGAGAGGTTGAGGATATTTTAGTAAAAGTTGTGTCTGCTAGCCTCTACATGAGTCCTTGGATGCATGGTATAACACAACATCTAACAAGAAGTATACTTATCACAGTTGCTAGAGAGGTAAGAATTGAGGTTATGGTTTCTTTCCATTGACTGAACCACCTTTTGAGCCAATTTGAAATAGGGTTATTGATGCCAGAAGTTTTAGCTATCTCAATTGATAAAGCAGTGGGTCCTTGGAGGGCTTTTGTTATGCTCCCATTGGGAACAGTGTTGTTTGGAAGGAATAAAAGTACAACAATGGGTTTTAATTATAACACAAAAACCACCTTTCTCCGCTAAAATATTTAGGGCTACTCTATTTTCTTAGGCCATTTGGCTAGTGGACCCTAATTGTTTAGCTCTTCCTTTGACAGCATCTGTAGTATAGTTAGCAAACCGCTGTTGGTTGGAATAAATGTAGTTTATCTAATCTATAATTTTTTATTATTAATTATTACCTACCAGAGCAACATTAATTTAAATCATGCAGCTCTCTGAGCTCGGGCTTTAAGTTTATTTGACATTCCTCAAGGAACTCCAATTGCATCTAAATAGACATGAGAATCAAAAGACCTATAAGGAGCTTCTCTTATTTGCCGTTGTAATTTCTCTTTCTCTGGTTGATGAAATGCCAGGGTAGAAGGGATAGCCAGTTGGACTAGAGGGCAAGTGCCACTCCAATTATTTGGCTGAGTGTCCAGTAAAAGTTCTCCACAATAACACCTTGCATCTGCTTGGGGATGAGTAACGGTGGACTGATGAGCCAGATCTTGGAAGTGCTTGACTTACCTGCATCCTGTTAAGTTTCCAAGGAACAGTAACTTCGCCCCCTGTCACGAGAGACATGTGGGGAACTTTGCCTTGGGAGATAGAGGCTGTATGGCCCTTGGGGGCTGACCCACAGGGTGTTGCACCTCAGGGAATAGCAGGAAAAGAACTTGGCACAATTCATTATTCCAGGTGTTGGAATCCTGAGAAAGAGCTACTATGCATTCCATGTCCACTTGATTTGGGGACCATCCAAGTAGAAAGGTGGCAACTTGGGCCTCTGGCCTATTCTGTGCCCAAGTGTAACAGTTGCATTTATTTAAGGTGCAAACGGAATATTTAATCCATTCTACCCAGGCATTTGCATCCTTATATCCTGTTTTAATGGCCATGGTTTGCCTTAGGTCCTTTACTTCTACCATTGAGACTTTGGTTTTGTCATTGTGTCTAGGAGGAGTGATTGATAAAGAAGTTAAAGGAGCAATAAAGTACATTTCAAAAATTTCTTTAGGATCCTTTCCTGAAATGTCGGCTCCTATACCATAAATACAACTTAATAAAGGGGAAGAGTTTTCAAATGTTACAATAACAATAGTAAGCTGTATAGGATTACATTGGTTATATTGACAGCTAGCAGGAGTAATTCCTTTGGTGAAGTGGATATATAGTCTTAAGGAGTGACAAAGACCTGTGGAAGCAGTCTGTCTTAAACCTTTAGTGTTCTGTGTGACATTAGAGTAAGCAGAGTATAGAGATTCTGTTTTACAGGGACAAGAGTCTGATTCCTACCAATTACAAATGCAGCTACTATTATTCCTTGGATTACTAGTATCCTTAAAGGAACTTATGTCTTCCTAATCTGAGGAAGTCTTAAGAGGGACAGAGACATTCTTCCAGAAGCAGCAAGCCGTGCTTGGTTATGCAAATCTCCACAAGGCATAATTAAACACACATTAAAGCAACAACTTGAGGTGAGCCAGATCTAATTGCATTAATAAGATGGGGAGTAGTTAAAGGGAAGAAAAGAAAAAAAGGACAGACAGACTAAGCTTTTCTTAGCTTTAACTTGGTAGGGTCTGATCCTGGAGCAATAGCCCATGATTCTAATGGTGATGGCACTTTCTTGACTCAGGTGTGATGTGTTCATCGTTTTTCTGCTGTACGAAGGACAGTCTTGGTTGCTAAATGTTTTACCATGTTTGACTTGTTTTTCTTTGTTTACCTAATTGGCATGTAGATTTTCAGTATAGTTTTTTTTTTTTCTCCTCAAGAGGGAGTCTTGCTCTGTTGCCCAGGCTGGAGTGCAATGGCGCAATCTCGGCTCACTGTAACCTCTGCCTCCTGGGTTTCAGTGATTCTCCTGCCTCAGCCTCCTAACTAGCTGGGATTACAGGCATGCACCACCACTCCTGGCTAATTTTTTATATTTTTAGTAGAGATGGGGTTTCACCATGTTGGCCAGCCTGGTCTTGAACTCCTAGCCTCATGATCCACCCACCTCAGCCTACCAGAGTGCTGGGATTATAGGCAGGAGCCACCTTACCCAGCTTTCAGTTTTTTAATGATCCAGGATGGATGTATTGCTGCTTCCTGAATGTGTCAGTGAAAATAATTCCTTTGCTTCAGAATAACTATCTGGTTTATAATGTTTATGTTTTTTGAATTTTTCCATTACTTTTCTGTGAATTATGTGTGGTACTGTGGAAAGAAAATACTTTGCCTTCACCCAGACCAGGTTGAATCCCAACATTGTCATGGAATAGCTGCATGAATAGCTGTCAGGGCCCCTCAGTTTCCTCATCAATAAAACTACATTATGGATTTCTTACAATATTCCTCTAGCATTATGCCTAGTATAGTAGGCAGCCAAAAAGTGTTACTTCTTTCTATTTTCCTTACTTTATATTTTGTTTGTTTTCTTTATCGAATAGAACCTTTGGTAATTTTGTTAAGGTAAGTTTTTATTTTCTTTTTGAGATGGAGTCTCGCTCTGTCGCCCAGGCTGGAGTGCAGTGGCGCGATCTGAGCTCACTGCAACCTCCGCCTCCTGGGTTCAAGCAATTCTCCTGCCTCCCTCCTGAATAGCTGGGACTACAGGCATGTGCCACCACGCCCAACTAATTTTTTTTTTTTTTTTTGTATTTTAGCAGACACGGGGTTTCATTTTGTTAGCCAGGATGGTGGCAATCTCCTGACCTTGTGATCCTCCTGCCTCAGCCTCCCAAAGTGCTGGGATTACAGATGTGAGCCACCGTGCATGGCCTAAGATAATTTTTATAAGAGCACTTTTAATGGTAAATGAAAAGAAAGTTAGTTACTAAATTTGGTCTGCATGATGTCAGATCTTCAATAAAGGCCTTGCTTTTTTCCGTTATTTAAAAAAATGTTTATTATACAGTTTTGTGGTAATTCAAAATAAGTACTTGTGGCAGATATCCTGCAAGATCCTTGTGCTAGAAGCTTTGTATACATTGTCTAATTCTCACAACTACATAAGGTAGATGTACTTTCTTTTTCATTGAAGAGGAAATTGAGGATCATATCAGGAAAGCTTTTAGAAATGTTTATGTACTAATGGGCCAATCAATGGATTAAAATACATGTGGTATACTGTAAAGTGATCTTTTGCATTGGAGAGTGAAGGTTCCATTATCAGATCAGAGTAGGTTCCATTGGGACTTGAGAGTAGTGGTTGTCAAGAAGCTGTGAGGGAGTTGAGCTGTTGCTCTTATTTGTGATATTGAAGCATCCTTGAAGTCAGTACACGCTGTTGCTGTTTCAGGGTGCTTTGACCAAGGTGTTTTTCTTTTCTTTCTTCTTCCATAATGTGGCTTATCAATTAATTCTTAAACCTTCAAAATGTGAGTATCTTCCTTAATTTTCATCATTTTATCTTTGGCTATTGCAGTAACATTGCATTTTTCCCCTTACACAGTCTTTATAATGATTCTAATTAAAAGGAAAATCTAGCATAGGTATGGATTTTTTTTTTTTTTACATTTGGTTTAGTGTTTTAGTTTTTCAGGGTTCACATAAAAATGAAGACAACAAATATCTATGCCTAGTTTTTCTTTTTAAAAAGGAAGATTAGGTCTTAATGTATTTTATTTTTGTTGATATAATGTTCCACTAATGCTTAATACTGATCTTTCATCATATATATTTATATATGTTACAAAAAGGAACTTGTTTCATAATTATCTGCTTTTTATTTACATGAAATATGAGTGTTAAAGAAATACAGACAGATGTTTAGAATACATTAGTACCAAGTTTGAGTTTTTATCTTATTGGCATAGAAATTTACAGTGATTCATTGGGTTATTTCTTTATTGAACTGCTGATTCCAGTTTAAACATACCCTTGCCCCAACAATGATTTACTTTATTTAAAATCATAATCTGATGAGTGCAGAGAGAAGCTTAACCTAACATCCAAATATTTGATTTTGTAGTTATTAAAACATTAATGTACTATTTACCATCATGTTGGCAATAATCTGGGAATACTTTTTAGTATGAAACTTCGAATACTTTCTTATTTTTAAAATTCAGGTTACTCATTTATGGTCTTTTCAAAGTATAGTTTGTCCAGTGGTATTATTAGTTACTGTGGAAAGTAGAAATGTATCAGAAATGTTTGGATTTTCTTTACATATTCTAAAGACTTGCTTTAAATGAGAGTCAGATATCATAGGCTGCTCAGTATTTTCGGTTGTGGTTTGTTGTTGAATATGTTTACTTGAGCAAATAATAGTGGGCCCTTTTGGAATTATTTTGCCTTGCTAAACTTAATTTCTGAAGATTTTAAAAATATGGTACATGAGGTAGCTTTTCTTCTGTCTGCCTGCCTATAGCACGAGCTCTTTGTCACCAGTAATGTTTTTTTATACATCCCACATGTCAAGCTGTTTCCTAAATAGAATAATATCAAGAATATAGACCCTGATCAATTCTGTGTTGGGTAGAAAATGAGAGACTATCCGTTTCAGAACCAACTTAACATTTTAGGGAGTTGTTTTTCCAACATTGTTAGGATATTGGATCCAGGAGCCAAGAATGATTTTTGTTTCTCTTAGATAAGTCAGACAGTTTCTGTGATGAGGGAACTATTCCTTGTATCCAGAAAATGCTGTCATCAGATAGAAAGTGCAGATTGAAATAAATAGAGGGAGTCTCAGAAGAGCGCTTTTTAGCTTTGTTTCATTTATGACAGTAGAAAATGTGTATTCTTATTCTTATGAATGTATTTAAATGATTCTGGCATTTCTGTTTCTATTGGAGGTATGTTGTGTCCTTTCTTATATTTCTCCTAAATTAAAATTTCTGACTTTATTTATCTATTTGAAAGACTACCAAGGCCCAGAGCAGTATGGTTCGTCATCACAAGATACTAGTTGAAAGTGTTATTGATATTTTGGAGCATCTCCTTTATCAAAGTTAATAGACCACTAATGTGAAAGTTCATTACGTCATTCTTTAAAATCCAAAGATGAATCTGTGTGTTGAGGGAAGGGAGTAGCAGGAGGGGGAAGTTAAGTGTTCAATATAGATGGCTAAAATGGCTTAGCAAATGGGGATACTTAACTGCTTATAGTCTATGGAGATTATCTGAGATCAGATTTCACTTACAATTTAGAACATTTAGTAAACAAATTCAAACTATATGGTGCTAGATTTCTAGACTGTAGAAGTTAGATTAGTCTATGGTTATTTTTTTTTAAATTTATACCAGTTTTCTGTTGTATCATATGGTCACCTTGTATTTGTAGCTATTTTAAGATCTTAATCCATTCTTCAACTTAACTTTATATAAGGTAACCAAAATATATTATATTTCAAGATGACCTAAATTCATATAAAATAATCTTAATCACTAAGAGGGAGAGGTATAAGAAAGCAGTGCGTATGGCACAGCTGGATTTTCAGATCCCAGTTAGAAAATCATCATTTAATATATAAGCTGAGAAATTTGGTTTGTATATTATTGAGAGAAACTAAATCCAAAGACCTCACAAACATCTTTTTAAAATCAGTTCCCAAATACAAAGGTAGCACTTCCTCTTGGGAACTTGCATTTGCCAAGAAAATTGAAACTTTACAAGGAGATGAACTGCTTCTGACTTTTCAGTGGCCCCATCACTGCTCATTTACCCTCTCTCTATAAAAGCGCTTGACAGCTCAGCTCCACCTATTTGCCATGATCACACTAAGGAACAGGTGTATGTATGTATGTATGTATGTATTGAGATGGGATCTCACTCTGTCACCCAGGCTGGAGTGCACGATCAAAGCTCACTGCATCCTACCACACAGACTCAAGCTATCGTCCTGCCTCAGCCTCCTGAATAGCTGGGATTACAGGTGTGAGCCATCACACCCAGCAATGTGGATCAATTTAATAATGCATTTACTCAGCAAATATTTATTGAACCTATACTTTATAACCATGTAGTAGGAGTACAGAGGTAATTAAGACATGATTCCTGCCCTGAGGATCTTAAGCTTTGACACAGAGAAATGCGAGGCTCAACTAGCTGGTCTAGATAAGGTCATTTAACTCCCAGGTATGAAAAACAGTGAAGTACCAAGGCAAAGCACAAATTGTTGGTGTTTATATTCTATTTTATTTCATCTAGAAAACCTTGGAAATAAGATTCTAGTAAACAGTGGAATTGTTTTCTCCCTAGAGAGTTTTGTAGTCATTACTCAATGTCTTTTTTTTTTTTTTTTTTTTTTTTTTTTTAAGAGACGGGGTTTCACCATATTGGTCAGGCTGGTCTTGAACTCCGAACCTCAGGTAATCCGCCCACCTCGGCCTCCCAAAGTGCTGGGATTACAGGTGTGAGCGCAGCCCTACTTAATGTCTTAATAAACATTTCCCCAGTGTCTACTATGTGTAAGCATCATGATCAGCACTAGGGATATAAAATATATGAAATAGAGAGTTTTATTCTTGAGGAGGGTGGTGGGGGAGACAGCTATATTTGCAAACAATTACAGTATGATGGGGGTAGACATTTTATCACTGAATTCTGTATCAAGTGATTTCTGTTTGTAGGAGTGACACTAGGTAGTAAAGAGAGACTAAGGAGGTCAAGTAACAGTGACACTGGGCAATAAAGAGAAACTAAGGTCACAAGGCCAAAAGTAATGGGTGACTGAAGGAGGCAGCCAGTTCTGCCTAGGTGAGTCTTTCAAAATCTCTTTACTTTACATCATATATTAACAATTTCAATGGTGACTACCAAGAGAAAAACAAAAGTAAATTTTAAAGCACAAGAATATCTTTGTTACAAAGAAGGTATTTTGTTATTTGTAATAAAATCTCATGTTGGTTCTGCTTTGTAGTTGACCTTTTAATGATATTTTTCATTGGGAGAAGCTTCCCATTTTGCAAATGAAGAAAGTAAACAAACAGTAAAAGATTATCCACAGTGACACTGCCAGAAATGGCAATCAGTTTTCTCTGCTTTAAATGAGTGCATTTATAAACTTGATATTAGAAGGCCTATAATATTAGAACAGATAGTCTTATGGGGAGAACTATTTAAGAGGGATTGATGGTGCACAAAATTAGAAAACAGTGGCACACATCCATTATTTTTATTTTATATATTGGCTAGTTGAAGTAGTTGGTGTTATCCTTTCTTATTCCTTAAAACCTATTAAAAAGTAAAACACTTCAAAGAACCTTTTATCTCAGTGTTCTAGGTCCGTCTATTAGCCAAAGTGCCCTTTTCCATTATTATCACAAGTTATTCCTAGAATCCTCTCTGCATCCAACAAAAAATTTCCTGTCTGGCAGTTACAACCAGTTTTGATTTACTTTACTTTCTTTTATTTAAGAACTTTCAAAGATCAGTGATTAACTCTTTGGTTACTTCATAGATAATGAGTATAGTTAATCAGTATACACTTATTTTTCCTTATATTTGAGATTTTCTTCAACAATTTTGCTCCTTTTTAAAGGAAGGTGGTATATAGATCACTCAAAAGATTCAAAGCCTTGAGTTTTATAAGTGGTGATGGGACATGCTTTTTTTAAACTACATTGGGGGCAAATTACTGCTTACCATCCATTTGCCAGAATTTCACCTGTTATAGACCAGGAATAATTTCTCCACCTTTTCTGTAAGAATAGTTTAAAAGGTAAGTGCTAGTAGGATATTAGATAAGAGTAGTTACTAAATTTCAAAGTATTATACTGATGATGAAAATTGTTATAGCTGGAGCCAGTCTTCTTTGGATACTACTAGGTTGTCTTCTTGGTTCTAGTGGAAGGTGTGGCAAAGCTTTACTTTTGAATTAACATGTTATACTTCTGCTATTTTCAGACAGTTTGTAGAACATTGACCCCATTGTTAGGTAGTTTGTGGTTTAGGAAAGCAAATACTAACTGACTGATGGGTAGTACCTACTCGAAGCACCTGTTGAGAATTAGGAGGCTTGTAGGGGACATTTGGTAAGGAGAGGTGTCATCTATTAGCATCTGACATGATTGCAAGCTGGAAAGGGAAGGAGTTTTGTCTCACTTATACCATGTTTGCTAAATTCATAAAGGAGAATTATAATAGATGTTTAGTTCTACTTATAAATTAATGAGTCATTCTTATCATATCCCTCTTCAGAAAATCATTCTCTCTGTTCACATACCTCCAGTGAGGAGCTTACTGCCTGCCTGAGATTTCACTCTGTTGTTGGACAGCTGTTAGAAATTCTCCCGTTATTATTTTTCTTCACATACATTTATTACTCTGTGTATTGAACATTTATGAAACCCTAATAAAAGGGGTTTCTAGCAAGGGTAAATTATGAGATTTTGTGACATTTATCCTATCTTTTTTGCCCATTTGAAAACTTTGTTTTTAGTTAAATATTCACAGGAAATTGCCAATATAGTACAGAGATCTCCTGTCTACTCCTCATCAGTTACCCCCAATCATAACATCTTACAAAACTATATTATAATAGCAAAATCATAAAATTGACAATGATGTAATCCATAGCCTTATTCAGATTTCACTGGTTTTATATACATTTGTGTGTGTATACATGCATGCAATTTTGTTACCTATGTAGATTTGTCTAACTATCAA
Organism: Plecturocebus donacophilus; assembly: GCA_004027715.1. Classification (NCBI taxonomy): domain Eukaryota; kingdom Metazoa; phylum Chordata; class Mammalia; order Primates; family Pitheciidae; genus Plecturocebus; species Plecturocebus donacophilus. The sequence goes on from PVKP010009106.1 coordinate 27,804, forward strand.
AATAGAATACAGAACAGTTTCATACCTACAAAGATCTCTCTTATGCTACCCCTTTATAATTATCCTCAGTCTTCCCCCTGCCAATTCCCTGGTAACCATCAATCTGCTCTCCGTTTCTGAAATGTCATCATTTTGAGAATGCTATATAAATGGAATCAAACAGTGTTTGTATATAGCCTTTGAGATTGGCTTTTTACAACCAGCCTAATTCCCTTGAGATCTATCTAAACTGTTCATATATCAGTAGTTACGCTGGTTGGTGCTCTTCTTTTTAATGATTACAGATATGTTTCCTTCTAAGGCTACAATAAACATTTGCCTAATTGTATCAACATTTGAAATATTATGAAAGTGATTAAACTTGTAGAGCTGGTCAATTTGAATTTACTCATTTTACAGCACATATGATATCTCAACTTTGATAATTTGTTACTGAACTGTGAAGGCCAAAGAGGAGTGGAAGACTGAGAGTCAGGAGACCCCATTCTTCTGTCTGTTTTTAACCAGCTCTGGGACCACATGCTTATGATTCAGTTCATTTGTGCTGCTGCTAATGTGGCCAAGGATTGTCTGCCTGATAAGGTGATTGTCAGGATGAAATGAGACATAAAAGTCAAAATATAAATTTTACCTGTAGCATGTCAAATAAAAATAAATGTTCAAGGTACAAATTAAAAGGAAATATACTGTAGTGTTAATTGTGATTGTGTCTGGTAATATGAGATTGATAATAATAGGTTGTTTAGTTTTTTTAAAAAAAGAATTTGCCTTTATTTTCTACTTTTTCCATAATGAAGACATATTTTATCTTTTTTTTCTGTTCATAAAAATAATGCATACTTAATAAAAATTGAAACATGACAGATATGTACACTAGGAAGTAAAAACTTACTGCAATTCTCCACCCAGACTTAACAATTTTGAACTTTTTATTGTATTTTTTTCTATGCACATAGTAAGGTTTTGTTATTATTGAAACAGAAAATGAGAATTTGCTGTGCACATTGTTTTGCATCTTATTGATTGATTGATTGAGATAGAGTCTTGCTGTGTCGCCCAGGCTGGAGTGCAGTGGTGCAATCTCAGCTCCCTGCAGCCTCTGCCTCCTGGGTTCAAGCAATTCTCTGGCCTTAGCCTCTTGAGTAGCTGGGACTGTAGGCACACTTCTCCACACCCAACTAATTTTAATTTTTGTATTTTTTAGTAGAGACAGGGTTTCACCATGTTGGCCAGGCTGGTCTCAAACTCCTGGCCTCAGGTTATCTGCCCGCCAGGCCGCATCTTACTTTTCACTAAGCTATCTTGAACATTTTCCATAGATACACATATGGTTTTAATAGCTATATAATTACTGCACTGTGTACATGTAGTATTCATTCATTTAGTCAGCTATTATTCATTTTATACTTGCTGTGTTTAAGGTACCATGGTGGGGAAACTATGATGAATAATATATGAAGCTTACATTTTTGTGGAAAGACAGACATTAATAATGATGAATTTCTCAACTGATCATTTAATTACAAATAAGCACTAGGAAAGAGCAGTACAGGGAGCTATGTAAGTGCCTATTAGGGAGATTAAACCTGCTTTAAGAACCAGGGAGGATTTCCCAGAGAAAATAACTTTGTGACAAAATCTAAGTATGTTTATGTATGAATTAGGAAATGGGTGATAGAGTAGAACATAGATATATAGGTATATACATACATAGCTAGAAGACTGTATGTCAAAATGGCAAGTTTTTAAAAGTCTCTATTTTCTAAGTTTTCTATGGTGAACATGTATTTATCATTTGACTAAAATAGAAAAACTAAACCTGTTGGGTATGTGAATATACATGCATGTAAAAGGAAACAAAACTGATAAAAATATATCTCACAGTGTTAATACTGTGGTGGCATTACAGTTAGCTATTGAATATTTTTAAACAGACTTTTTAAGAGCATTTTTAGATTTACAGAAAAATTGAGGGGATGGTACAAGAGTTTCCGTATGCCCTCCCCCAATACACACATACCCTATCATGTAGTTTCTCCTTTTATTAACATCTTATAATAGTATGGCGGATTTGTTACAATGAATAAACCAATTTTGATACATTATTATTAGCTAAAGTTCATAGTTTATTCAAATTTTCTTAGTTTTTACCTGTATTATTTTTCTGTTCCAGGATCCCATCCAGGATACCACAATTACATTTAGTTTTCAGATCTTCTTATTCTGCTCTTGGCTGTGATGATTTCTCTGATGTTTTTTATTTTTGATGTTCTTGACAATTTGGAGGAGTACTAGTGAGGGATATTGTAGAATGTCCCTTTATTGGGATTTGTCTAATGTTTTTCTCATGATTAGACCCATGGGTTTTTTTTCCCTGTATGTATGTATATACATTGTTGTCGTTGATTTTTTTTTTTTCTCATGTATTCTTGAAAGGAAGACCACAGAAATAAAATATCATTCTCATTACATCATATCAAGGGTATATACTGTCAGCATGACTTACCACTGTTGATGTTAACCTTGATCACTGACTTAGGTAGTGTTTGTCAGGTTTCTCCATTGTAAAGTTATTCTTTTCCCCTATTTACATATACTATTCTTTAAAAGGAAGTCTTTATGTACAACCTATGTTAGGCTGCACCTCCTTGAGGAAGTGAATAAAGTATTTGATTATTCTGCCTAGAAGATTCGCTTATTCTCCCACATTTATTTACTTATTCAATTATTTATATTGGTATGAACTTGAAGACTTATTTTATACTTTGGATTTTAATCCCATGCTACTTCATTTTATTGCTCATATTATTTCAGCTTTAACCAGTGGAAGTTCTTTCAGTTGCCTCCTGCACCTCTTTGACATACCCATTTCAACAAGATTTTGTGCATATATTTAAGCATTTAAAACTATTTCTCCAAATGCTCCAGGTTTATCTTGTGTATTTCCTTCTCCCTTAAGACATTTTTCAGCTAGGATTGGCCCTGTGACACAGTGCTGGCCAGGGACATGTAAGTAGAAGTTCTCTGGGAAGAGCTTTCTTTCCATAATCAAAAATCAAAACCTTGTGGGAGATATCTTTGGGCCTTCAGCCTTCTTCCTGCCAGGAATATGGAACTGATGCCTGGAGGTTGAGCATGAGTCTGAAAACAAATTCGAGGGAATGCATAGCAAATGGATAGAAGGACCAGGACCCTTGTTTTGTAATCACATTGCTGACCTGTGGTCGAACCATTCCTGGTCTACCCAACTCCAGACTGCTGATTGCCTGAAATGAAATCCTGTATGTTTAAATTGTTGTTACCTGGTTTTTCTGTAATTGTAGCCCAACACATAGTCTTAGCCAATTCAATTATTAATTTGGTTGGCAAAATTATTATTCATTTATTTATAAAATATTTGTTGAAGACCTACCATGTGTAAGCCTCCATAAAATGGAGCACAAAGAAAGGAACTCTATCAGTATTGCCTCCATTCTTTCTGATCCCAGGTTTAATAATGATGTACAGAATAGGATAATTACACGAGTAACTATAATTAAAAAGGTAATATGTGTCACTTACTTGGTCATAGTTACCTGTCATCTGTTACCGTAATCTGTTTCTCTTAATGTATTCTCTGTATCAGCAAAAGGTTTCAGAAATATGTTTACCTAGTTTCAGAACAGAAACCCAGGAGTAGTACTAGTGCCTTTCTTTTCTCTAACTCCCCACATCCTGTTTTTCCTACCTTGTAAAATTTTTTTTGGTCTCATTTTCTTTGTTTTCTTTACTCCTGCACTAATTATGACCATCATAAATTTTTCTCACATGGTTCATACAACTCTTCATACCTGGTATCCCTACTCCCAGTGTTCATCCTCCCCACACTACTGACTAGGCAGTCTTTCTAAAGGCAGATAAAAATCTTGTTTCTCTCTTCAGTAAATTTATATATGGGCTCTGCATGGTCTCTAATGTAAAGTTCAAATTTTTTTCTCTCGTGAAAAACCTTCAGCATCTGAACCTGCCTGGCTATCCAGCTCCACCTTACAGCACTGTCCCCATTACACAATCCCCTGCATGAGTCACACACCTCATCTCATTCCAAACATTTAACAACTTCGCCTTTAGATTTTTTGTTTTGTTTTATTTTTTGTTTTGAGATGGAATCTCACTCTGTTGCCCAGGCAGGAGTGCAGTAGTTCCTCATATGTCATGGCCCAAAGTTCTTTTACTGTCCTGTTTGAATATATAAAGTTTTAAATTTTTGAATGTTTTGGATTACTGACCATTGCGTCCTTTTCCACTCGTATAAATAATAAAGGTGATTATATATAAAACAAGTTAATAGTTTTTTATGGCAAGTAAAAAATATGCAATGGCAAATTAGTCGTGAGACTATGAAATACTACTCTGGGTTTAGTTTACACATCTAAGAAGCTATGTAGGCTTTTTTAGTGGATTAAATAAAGGGTGGGGACAGAGGATAGTTGTAGGAAACTGGTATAGGTGATGATTTATGTAATGTGTGACCTCTTCCTTCACTTTATTACACCATTACATTTGCATATTACTATCATTTTCAATCTGTGATTTGCTGTTTAATTTTATAAATGCAGTGTATTCAACATTTTGCAGCCACCACATGTAGATTGTTGATATTCTGGAGAAGTAAAGGTGGTTTTTTTTCCCCCTGCTGGAAAATGCACATTCTGTCATTATAAAACCTGTGGCAGCCTTATATGTAGTTCCTTCTGTCTGTGCAGAATACGGATTTACTACTTGCTGCTTCAATTAGGAGAGTCAAAAGCAGTGGTGGCAGTTGAACTTTCTATGAACTTCAAAGCCCAGATGATAATTTTTCAGGGGTTTCTAAGGTTTCTCTTTTAACTTTTCCTTTATCTTACTCTGAGATAAAACCTCCATAAATGAGAAAAGACATATTCATCTTTGGTAATGACACAAACTTATTCCTTTCTGATCTTTTCCCACTCAGGTGCTAAAGTATTAATATCAAAGAAAATTACAAAATGACTTTATACTAATTACTTTATTTGCAACAAAAATTGGAAAGGGAATATTCTCTTTTACCTGATTTTTGTGGTTTTACTTGAACTCCTGAAATGCAGACATTTCAAATGGAATCTTTCCAGAGGACAGCTTTTTTAAAAAAAAAAATTTTTGGCTTTGATTTTTGTATTTTATACAGTAAAACTTTTGCATAATTTCATCTTGTTGACCCAGCTTTGAGCAGAAGTTTTAGTATCCACAGTAGCTTAATAATTTAGCTTGTTTTGTCTTCTCCCTCAATTGTAACATTTGCTGAAAGGTGCAGGACCAAGAAAGGTCCTTGTGCAACATAAGCAAGTATTTAATTAAGGGGTAATGCCTGTGGTACCAGAGTAGGTGAAGTGAAACGGGGATGCTTAATCAGCCACAAAAGCTATTTACTGCTTCGTAAAGCACTGTATGCTCAGTGTCATAAATATTATTACTGTTCTAGGACTTCAGAAAAGCAATGAAATATCAAAACTGATTTTTCTCTACTGTTAAACTATGGGAAGCTTTCCTCCTAATAGAACTTGTAATGAAGCTGACATTTGGGAGAAGTATACATAACTGAAATTTATTAACTGGAATGTGATCAGAAGGGACTTAAATACAAATGAGGGGTATGTTGAAAGTAAAGCATGGAAGAAAAGATTTTATCTCTATTAAGCCTGAAGTTATACTGAGGAATAAGTCACATAATATTGCCATAGGTATTTCAAACAACTTCATGGGCATGGACTAATAGATGCTTTCTGTCCATTAGCTTAAATTTTTATAGCAACTCTGTAAACTAAGTTGGTTCCAGTTTTACAAATGAGGACATGGAAACGCAGAGAGATTAAGTCACACAGATGTATCTGATAATGCCTGTGCTTTTTCCAGTACTTCAAACTGTTTATTAGATGAAAGTTTATATTGAAATAGCGTTTAAAATATTTATTCTGTTGAATATCTATTAGTATATCTGAAAAGCTCAATTGCGCCATGTTCTTAAAATTTTAACCTTTTATTTATTTATTTTAAAAATAAAATTTTTAATAAAAATAAAATAAAAAGGTTAAAATTTTAACCTTTTATTTATTTATTATTTATTAATAGTTTCAACATTTGTTAAGCAGCTAGGATATTCCTAACACTAAGTATTTTGAAGGCTATAACTAAATAAAGGACAAAAGTACCTCAGAATTTCCATAGTTAAGTCTAAAGGAGGATTTATACTTGAATTGTTGCAGAGGCTTTATGGATTCCTTCCCACTCAGTCTTCCTCTTTGGAGTTTACCTGGAAAATACTCCAGCCTGTATATTCAAAATTTAAGAGCAGGATCAAAGAGAGCAAGGTTCTCTTTTCTAGTACTTGGACTTTTTGCCAGACCCTTTCCAAATTGTATCCCTTCTGTTGGGATGGGGAAGTAAATGCAAAAGCTAAAATGCATAATCCAATTTACTCTATATGATCCAGCTTACAAGCACAAATAAGGAAAGAGTTTATAGTCTTGTTGAAATGCTTTGGTAGAGTGGAAACTGTATACAATGGAAACCTAGAGGAGGGAGTTAGCACAAGACCTCCTGAAGCAGGAGTGGTTTTATAAATAAACTGATTGTTGAGAGAAGGCAAAGGAAAGATGGTTAGTAAAGAAGCTAAGGGAAGACTTTTGTGATGATTCTAACATTTTATTAACCAAAATGTTTGTACCTATCAAGTGATTATACTTCTCTTTCCTTTGTTATCTACTGTCACTCTGTAGATCTTTTATTCTGGTAATGTTTTCAAAAGGACTCTATGTTCTTTGTGGAAATGTCAGCATTAGAAGTTTAAAAGTTTCAGTTGTTGATGCTTAAGATGGTTTAACCGAGCATTGTGTCCAGTCCCCTCATTTTACACATAAATAAGCTAAGGTCCAAATAAGCTGTGATACGCTTAATGTCAGATACGGTAAGCATCATACCTGGGACTTGGCTTGGCTATTAGTCATGGTTTCTGTCCTGAATCTCTAGTTGAAAAATGCATGAAGGTTACTTATGGTTTAAGAATAAAAATAATTTATGTTTCCATTTGCTATTTTTCTTCATTGGCTTTAAGAGAGAAGTGATTGAAGAAATATGAGGTAATAGAAATATTTGACATAGTCTTATGGGCAATAATTTATTTAGGTAAAACATATAGAATCTTTAATTCAGAAGGTTCAGATTTCTAAAGAGGAGTCACTTAATTTCAGAAGAAGTTTATGTACATGCCATCTTTCTAATGTATCATATAGTGGAAAGACAGCGAATTTAATAAAAAGCCTTATTCTGTGAGGTAATGTTGGCAATAGCACTTGTAAGCTTAGATTTATTTATACACTCTTCCTTTAACTGGCCTTTTAACTGAAGTAAAATTGATGGGGAAAGCATGAAGTTATGGAGAGTATGGAATTGGGATGCCTTTGGTTGACTGTGATTATCATAATGTATTTCAACCTTGAAACTGAGCCCTGGATGATGGAGGAAAGCAGCTGAGACATAAGAAAATGCCAGAGACGAAATAACCTTCACCCAGTCTATAAAAGGAATGATTAGGCAGTTCAAAATGTAAATGCCAAATTTTATCACATGGCCATTTCCTGGGATTTTAAATGATTATAACTATTCTTTCTCTGGAACTAGGAATACACTTTAATTCTGAATGGTGTAGTAAAGTATTCTGCATCTACTATTAGCCTTTTTCTAGTTGCCTTACCCAGGAAGGAGTATATGCAGGTAAACCAAATAATTTCTAAAAAACAATGCAAGTGTTATAAGAGTGGAAGGACAAAAGTGTTCTCAGAATTTCCATAGTTATGTCCAAAGGAGGGTTTAGAACTTGAATTGTTTAAGAGGTCTTACTGATTTCCTTCTCTTAGTCCTTTAAACTCTTCCTGACTAGTTACTGTTCCTCTGTGGGAAGAAAGTTGCCCAGGTGCCACAGCAAGAAACTGAAGGCACAATCTGTCCCAGCATAATAAATAACTGATTACTTACAGCAATGATACCAAATAGATTTACTGATTACTTAGTTATAGCAATGATATATTTACTGATTACTTAGTTATAGATATGACACCAAACAGATATTGGATTCAGTCACATACTCAACTATATAATCAATCTTATTACATCATTATTCTCTATTAATCTTTAGTACTATAGTGTAGGAACATTTTAGTCTTAAAGTATAGACATAATTGGGTGAAACATAATTAGGAACTAAAGGGACATTGTGAGAAGTGATCAGGAGGCAAGAGTAAATGCCTTGCAGTAGCGCCAGCACCTGGAAAGGTGTCGTAACTTAGCAGGCAGGCCTTGCAGTAACCCTAGCATCTGGGGAGGCTCCCGTTACTTAGCAGTTGGTGAGGGGGAGTTTCCCTCTAACTGGGGAGTTCAGAAAAAACTCTGCTCTGCCGTCTTTTGAGGAAGGTCTGACACTTGCCAGGCTGGCCCACAGATATCCAGGGGTTTAAACACCTCTCCATGGTGTTGTGCTTCGATGTTCACTGTCTTTGTTCACCTTCATGTTCCACTTTCCCACTCGATACTCCCTTGTAAATTCTTAGAGACTGTGAGAAGTAAGAATAGAGGAATCCTAAAAGCCTTTGATCTTTCTGATAAGTGCATAGAAAGAAACTGATGTATGTGCCTCCCCTCCTTACAATGGCTACCTGAGAGGGAGGGGGGCCCTCTGTACTGTACCCACATGACCCTCTGTACTATACCCACATGGCCCCCTGAACTGTACCCACGTGGCCCCCAGTACTGTACCCACGTGGCCCCCAGTACTGTAAGAATGTGATTTGCTTGACCCCTACCAATCATGTTAGATGAGTCATTCTCCGGCCCTGCCCCCTGCCTTGTACACAATAAGTATCAGCGTATCCAGGCATTTGGGGCCACTGCTGGACTCTGCCGCTTGGTAGCAGTGGTCCCCTGGCCCAGCTGAATTCCTCTCGTATCTCTGTGTCATTTGTCTTTCTTTTCTACGATCTATCATCTCCACACACAAAAGAACACCCACCAGACCCTACAGGGCTGAACCCTGCTTTCCTCCATCACCTTTCTTAATATACTTTTAAAAATTAAGGACCAAAAAGAGAAATAGCTAAGCAAAAATGCATGTTGACTGCCATTACAAGGAGAGCAAAATGGGTGATGCCATATGTACTAATCTTTGCTAGTAAGGATAACCTACAGTGTGTATAAAATCAGGGTGTTACATGCCTAAGTACCTTTTATGTTCTGAAATTCTTGCTGAGACCCTAATCTATTATTTAAAGTAATGGTAAAAAATGCAACTGATTCTGTGCTATCCTAATAGTCAGCCCTGCATGTCTGTGGGTTTCATATCTGTAGATTCAATAAACCACAGATTTAGAATATTTGAAAATAAAAAATAGCAATACAATAATATAAAATAATACAAATAAAAATATAGTATCACAACTATTTACATAGCAAGCAATCCAGAGATGTTTTAAAGTATACAAGAAGATGTGCACAGGTTATATGAAAAAACTATGCCATTTTATATAAGAGACTTTATCATCTGCAGTTTTTAGTGTTCACACGGGTCCTGGAACTAATCCCCCAGAGATAATGAGGGATAACTGTAGCATGGAGACTGCACTGTTCTCCCTGTGTCCTACTCATTCTCTATTTTATTCTGCCCTATCCACCAATTATTTTAATTTCCAGAAAACTCCACAGTAATTATCTCTTCTTTTGTCCTGGTCAGGAACTTTTAGTGGGTCCTCATTAAGTATGTAATTCAATTGGAGCTCTGGTTCTCTAAATACCTTTCTACCCCTCTTTATAGATCTTCCCCTCTGGCCAGTTTTGTTTTTTTTAATATCCTTTAGCTGCTGTGTGGACTTTCAGTTGTTCCATGCCACTAATAAAGTTTTATCAAGCGATTTAATTTCTCTGGTCTTTTGTTTCCTTGTTGTTATATGGTGGACAATGGATTTAATGGTCATTATATTTGTTTAGTGATTTCTAATTTATTCATAATTTTTCCATATATTGTTATTTCATCTTTTCTTTTCTTTTTTTTTTTTTTGAGACATGGTCTTGATCTGTTGTCCAGGCTCGAGTGCAGTGGCGCAATCTCAGCTCACAACAGCGTTGACCTCCTGGGCTCAAGCGATCTTCCCACTTAGCCTCCCAAGTAGCTGGGACTACAGGCACACACAAAGACGCCCAACTAATTTTGTTTACCTTTTGTAGAGATGAGGTCTCACTCTGTAGGCCAGGCTGCATTTCTTCTTTGTGCCCTTTACAGTAGTATATGCAGGAATAATCCACTTTGTACAGATAGGAAACCTCAAGTCCAAGTAGGCTAGGTGATTTGTATATGAAAGTTGTTCTAAAACTTTTTAGTCTCAGAAATACAATAGCACTCCCAAAGATGAAATATTTAGGTATAAATCTAAGAAAACATATATAGGATCTATAGTTAGAAAACTATAAGGCACTGATAAAAATATACATACAAATATCTATAGGTGGAAAACTACAATGCACTAATCAAACAAGATCTAAAGAAATGGAGAGATAGTCTGTGTTCATGGATTGAAATACTATTGTTGTGATGTCAGTTCTTTCCAATTTGATCTATAGACTTGACACAGTCCCAAATCAAAATCCCAGCAAGCTAATTTGTAGATGTCAACAAACTGATTCTAAAGTTTATAATGAAAACCAAAGGCCTAGCATAGTCAATGGAATGCTGAAGAAAATTAGCGAAGTTGTAGTACTCACGCTACTTGGTTTCAAGACTTACTACAAGGCTACGGTAATCAAGATATTATGGTGTTGGTGAAAGAATCGACATAGATTAATAGAGCAGAATGGAGAGACCAAGGTAAATTCACACGAATATAGCCAACTGATTTTTAACAAAAGATGGTATTTTCAATAAATGGTGCTAGAACAATTGGATGTCCATATGCAAAACTGATCCTAGACACAGATGTTATAATTTATGCAATAATTAACTCAAAATGGAGCATAGACCTAAATATGCAACATAAAACTTATCGAGGAAAACATATGATATATGATATTGGGTTTGGTGATAAATTTTAAAATACAACATGAGTATGATACATGAAAGAAAAATATTGGTAAGTTGTTACTTAGTTGAAATTTAAAACTTCTGTGAAAGACTTTATTAAAAGAATGGAAAGACAAGATACAAATGGGGAGAAAATATTTGTAAAACACATATCTAGCACTTGAATCCAAAATACATTCTTTACTCTTAAAACTCAACAATAAGAAAATAACCCAATTTAAAAATAGACAAAAGATCTGAAGAGACACCCCATCAAAGAAGATAAGCAGGTGGCAAAATTGACATCTAAAAAGATGGTAAACATTGTGTGTCATTAGAGAATTGCAAATTAAATTAATAATGTGGTACCACTACTCACCAATGGGCTGAAATTCAAAACACTGACCGAATTCTGGTGAGGATGTGGAGTAACAGGAACTCTCATTCATGGTGAGAATGTAAAATGTTACAGCCACTTTGGAAAACAGTCAGTTTCTTACAAAACCAAACATGATCATACCATACAAATCAACAGTTATGTTCCTAGGTGTTTACCCAACTAATTTGAAAACTTCTATTCACACAAGACCTGTACACAAATGTTTATAGTATCTTTGTTTATAATTGCCCAAACTGGAAGCATCCAAGATGTCCTTCTGCAGGTGAATGGATAAACTATGGTACATTCATATAGTGAAATATTATTCAGTACTAAAAAGAAATGAGCTATGAAACCATGAAAAGACCTGGATGAATCTTAAATGCCCATTGCATAGTTTAAGAGATCAGCCTGAAAATGTTCAGTGAGTCTAGTTATATGACATTCTGGCAAAGGCAAAATTAGAGAGTTGTTAAAAAGATCAGTGGTTGCCAGAGACTCGGGGAGCAAGGAGTTGAGGGGAAGTTTGGATAGGTGAAGAACCAGGGGCTTTTTTAGGATGATGAGTATGATACTGTGATGATGAATATAAGATATTAAGCCTTTGTCAAAACCCATAGAACTATCTAGCAGAAAGAGTGGATCTTAATGTGTACAAGTTTTTGAAAACTCATCGAGGAGATCAGAGATTCCAGGATGGAATGCAAAGTGTGGCAAAAGAGTCTAAATGTATTATAAATATATGCAATAATCTAACTGAAGGGAGTGAAGAAACAAGTTGCCAATCTCAGTAACCTTGGAAATGAGTGGTATTTGTATGACTATTTAGTCTTACTATACTTACTTTAAGCTAAAGTAACTATCCATAAGCTTGTACTCTATTGATTAAGTTGTGTCCCATGGGGAACAATATATAGGTTAATAATGTTGAAACTGCTATGCATGTATACTGGAATTGAACAATTAAGAAAGTGGGTGGCAGTTAGCAGAAGCCGTTTTTCACTGTTGTAGTGTTGGTTACAGGTAACCAATGAGAGGCTAAAATGATCCATGTAGTAATGGATTCAAGTTGGAGATGTTGGTATGAACTCATATTTAGCTTAATACGTAGATATAGATGGTTGCATATGGAAATGTTTATAGATACATGTATATGCACAGGTTAGTGTACATATTTACAATGTGCACTAAAAGCAGTGTGTACTAAAAGCAATGAAACTCCAGTAGCAATTATCATACCTAGTTCTCAGATCTTGGGCAGTAGGAGTCAGGGATATCCAATGTTAGGAGTCAGGATTCCTTGGAGAAGTGGCTGATTCTAAGCCCTGGGGTAGGAAATATACAAGGTGTATGGAGCCTCTGTAGCAACAGAAAATAAGAAAGTACTCAAAAAGACCAGGTGCTGTAGCTCACACCTGTAATCCCAGCACTTTGGGAGGCCAAGGTGGGCAGATCATGAGGTCAAGAGATGGAGACCATCCTGGCTAACACAGTGAAACCCTGACTCTACTAGAAATACAAAAATTAGCTGAGTGTGGTGGTGTGTGCCTGTAGTCCCAGCTTCTTGGGAGGCTGAGGCAGGAGAATTGCTTGAACCTGGGAGGCAGAGCTTGCAATGAGCTGAGATCATGCCACTGCACTCCAGCCTGGCGACAGTGCGACTCCATCTCAAAAAAAAGAAAAGAAGGTACTCAAAAAAAAAACAAAACAAGACACAATGATGGGAGTATGTTAGAGGGACATAGGAGTCAACTGAAAGTTCTCCAATGACCAAAGCTGGAACAGTTTGAGCAACAAAATAAAAGTATTGTTGGATCATAATCCAATGTATAAAGTAAAAATCTGTGACTCCTTACTAATATAAACAAATGGTTGATGTTGGCCTTGGGGGAGAATAGATAAGTCTCCCATACAGATGAATCCAAATAATTTACTTAGTCATTACACCCTCAAGGGAGTGGGGCATAACTCTCCACTCCTTAGGTTAGGCTGTTCATAGTGACTTTTCTTCAATGAATGTAGTACAGAAAGGGTAACATTACAATAGAGAAACTCGATAAACTCTGCCCCAAGCCGGATGACCAGGGTTAGCATCAACAGAGATGTCATGCATCCTTGATATGACAGGATGAAAATGGCACTTTACCTGTGTGGTTTTTCTCCCCAAAACACATTATCCCAGTCAAATGAGAAATCAGATAAACCACAGTTCTACAAAATATATGACCAGTAATCCTCAAAACTGTCAGGGTCATCATGATGGGTTTAATGATGAACCCCAGCCCCCTAAAAGATTATGTCCACATCCTAACCTCTAGAACCTCTGAATGTGATCTTATTTGTAAAAAGCGCCTCTGCAGATGTCTTTACGTTAGGATTTTGAGATGATGATCATCCTGGATTATCTATGTGGGCTCTAAATCCAACAAGGCATATCTTTGTAAGATGCAGAAGATAACAGGCAGAGGAGCAGGCCATGTGAAGATAGGCAGAGATTAGAATGATATAGCCACAAGCAAAGGGATCCCTACAGCCACCAGAAGTTAGAAGAGTCAAGGAATGATTCTCCCCTAGAGACTTCTAAGAGAGGACAGCCCTGCTAATTACTTGATTTTCGGATTTCTGGTTTCTAGAACCATATAAGATTAAGTTTCTGGTCACCTGAGGTCAGTGGTTCAAGACTAGCCTGGCCAGTGTGGTGAAACTGTATCTCTACTAAAAATACAAAAATTGGCTGGGCGCAGTGGCACACACTGTAAACTTATCACTTCGGGAGGCGGAGGAAGGCAGATCATGACATCAAGAGATTGAAACCATCCTGGCCAACATAGTGAAATGCCATCTCTACTAAACATACAAAAATAAGCTGGGCATGGTGGCGCATGCCTGTAGTTCCAGCTACTTGGGAGGCTGAGGCAGGAGAATTGCTTGAACCTGGGAGGTGGAGGTTGCAGTGAGCCGAGATCATGCCACTGCACTCCAGCCTGTCAACAGAGTGAGGCTCTGACTCAAAAAAAATAATAATTAGCTGGGCATGGTGGCATATGCCTGTAATCCCAGCTACTTGGGAGGCTGAGGCAGGAAAATCACTTGAACCTGGGAGGCGGAGGTTGCAGTGAGCCGAGCTTGCACCATTGCACTCCAACCTGGGCGACAGAGGGAGACTCCATCTCAAAAAAAAAATAAATTTCTGTTTTTTAAGCCATCAAATTTATGCTGATTTGTTATAGCAGCCACAGGAGACAAATACACTTATCAGAAACAAGGAAGGTCTAAGAAACTGTCACGGCCAAGACTAGCCTAAAGAGAATAAATGTAATGTAATGTCCAAGATAGGACCCTGAAACAGAAAAAGGACATTAGGGAAAAACTGAAGATATCTGAGTGAAATATGGACTTTAGTTAATAATGTATTTATATTATTTCATTAATTGTGACAAAGCTATCATACTGACATAAAATGTCCATAATTGGAGAAACTAAGTATAGGACACGTGAGAACCCTATGTACTATCTTTACAATTTGTCTATACATCTAAAACTGTTCTGAAATAAAAGGTGTATTAAAAAAAAAATAAAGGAATGAAAAGGAATAGATACCTTTCCTAGGAATAAAATGAAATCAGAATATTCCACTCCCGAAAAGCAAGGGTTTTCTTACTTTGGCAATTTCTGCTGGAGGAAGCCTGCCTACTAACAATACTCCACTCTTCCTCAAACATCCTATAGTCAGACTTGCTGTTCAAGGCAGGTGAGACCATTGGGAAAACAGACTTCTTCAGCTATAGCAGAAATCAGTGCAATTATTCATCTAAACAGATTAGCCCTTTGGCTTTCTTACTACTGGCCTTCCTTCATGAATAATTCAGTCTAAAAGTCTTAAGACAGGGCCCAGGAAGGTATATGTGCCAGGGTTTCTTGTACAGTGATAGATTCTAGGGCTGGGGCAGGGAAAGCATAGAACCAGATGCGCTGGACACATCTTCCTGTACCAGAAAGTAAAGAAGAGCTCAAAGAATGAGGAGATTATATCTAAAGGTTGCAGAAGCCACCTTGAAGGGGCACTCACTGGCCAATTCTTGAACAGTTTGAGCATCTGACTAAATAGTCATATTATCAAATCATAGCTCCTTGAATAAAATAGGAACTCATGAGTCCATAGTGATATAATAAATTAGTGGGGAAAAGAAAAGGAATAACGGAATTGGAAAGATAACCATTTGCAAACTGTTGTAATCAGTGGTCTTTCTAATTCCATGATTCCTATCTGATAGGATGCAGTGAGGAACACAGCAGCATTTCTATGACACTTCTTTCAAAAATGCGTAACTGAGATCTAATTTTGAAGAAAAGAGAATTCCAAATTGAGAAACTTTCTACAACACACCCAGCATGTAACCCTCAAATTTATAAAGATTATGAAAGTCAAGGAAAAACTTTAGAACTATTCCAGATTTAAAGAGACTAGACAAACATGACGATTAAATGCAACATGGGATACTCTATTGGATGCCTTTGCTACAAAAGACATTAGTGGAATAATTGATGCAACTTCGCAGGCTAGTAATGTATCATTGTTAATTTGTTCATTTTGGTGGTCGTATCATGGTTATTTGGGAGAATATTTTTATTGGAGGAATTAAAAGAAGTTGTTATGGATGATGTGACATAATGTCAGCAACTTTCAAATTGGGAAAAAACTATTCTTGAACTTTTCTGTAAGTTTGAAATTATTTTTTAAATTAATTTTTAAAGTTTTTAATAAAAGCCATTGTGAATTGAGTGGATAAGAGGAGAAGTTCATTTAGAATACCTCTGATCAATGAAATATCTCCAGACCTTGAGGAAAATTAAAGGGAAATACTGATGATAAAAAATCAATTCTAGAAGAAAGAGATTGTGGAAAGAATTATTGTAAGAAAAAATCTTATAAATAACCTTGGAAACTTTATATTGGGTGAGATTTGGTAGTTCCTGCTTTTTGTTGGCCTGTTGTACTACCAAGTGTGGGAGTAGAAGTTTAGCATCCTGCTGGGTCTCACAGGGATTAGAGGGCAGAGGGCCAACTAGCACTACCTTGTACCCACAAGAAGGTATATGGTAGTGCTAGTAGGCCCTCTCCCCACCCAGGCACCTCTGCCTAGGTGCTGCTTGATGGGGTGGAAGTTTAGCTAGTGTTAGGCCCTGGTAACACCAGGGAAACATGGAGGAGGGACAGTTTTTTAGAAGTGTAGAAGGAACTTGATTTTGTACATTAACTTGGGAGAACCTGCCAAAGACGAGGGAAAGAAAATTATCCAATAGAATTTATAGAATAAATCCAAGTATACCATTCTCTACCCCTAAAGTATGATCCT
Source organism: Plecturocebus donacophilus (assembly GCA_004027715.1). Lineage (NCBI taxonomy): Eukaryota > Metazoa > Chordata > Mammalia > Primates > Pitheciidae > Plecturocebus > Plecturocebus donacophilus. Next base: position 44,638 of record PVKP010009106.1, read on the forward strand.
TGACATCTCAAGGCAGGCGGTTCATGCCTGTAATCTCAGCACTTCTGGAGGCCAAGGTGGGTGGATCGCCTGCGGTCAGGAGTTTAAGACCAGCCTGACCAAAATGGGGAAACCCCATCTCTACTAAAAATACAAAAAATTAGCTAAGTGTGGTGGCAGGCACCTGTAACCCCAGCTACTCAGGAGGCTGAGGCAGGAGAATCCCTTGAACCCAGGAGGCAGATGTTGCAGTGAGCCAAGGTCGCGCCATTGCACTCCAGCCTGGGCAACAGAGTGAAACTCTGTCTCAAAAAAAGAAAAGAAAAGAAAAGGGGAGGGAGAGGAGGGGAGGGGAAGGGAACAGTTTTACAAAGGATAATCTTTAAAGGACCATTTAATTTATTATATTTCATCCAGCAATTTGAGACTAGATAAGAAATATGATAAGATATAGTTATTGGGTCTCCTCAAAGTTGGAATTAAGGTTACCAAACAAAAGCAGCTATGGAACATTTGTTTCATTAATAATAAAGACCAGAGGGCAGAATATTTGCTGTGACTTGACCTAAAATACTGTGACATTCTTTTTTTTTCCCTCGAGATGGAGTCTTGCTCTGTCTCCCAGGCTGGAGTGCAATGGCATGATCTCAGCTCACTGCAACCTCTGCCTCCTGCCTCAGCCTCCCGAGTAGCTGGGATTGCAGGCACGCACCACCACACCCAGCAAATTATTTGTAGTTTTAGTAGATCCAGGGTTTCACCACATTGGCCAGGCTGGTCTTGAAATCCTGACTTCGTGATCCGCCTGCTTTGGCCTCCCAAAGTACTGGGATTACAGGCATGAGCCACCGCGCCCAGCTCATTTTTTTTTTAATTCTAGAAACACTGCTGAAAATGATTGTTCTTTCCTATGTTGGTAGTTACATGTGGAACACTACTAAATCAAGAATATATATATATATATATGTATAGTATGTATTATATTGGCTCCATATTAGTGAACACTACTAAATCAAGAATATATATATATATTCTTATAACTACCAATCAAGAATATATATTCTTGATTTAGTAGTGTTCCACACGTAACTACCAATATATAATTGTGTGTGTGTGTGTGTGTGTGTGTGTGTATTATATATGTATGTATTATATTGGCTCCATATTAGTCTTGTTCATTTAAAATGAAAGAATCTTAGGTAAATAGTAATAGTACAGTTAAACTCTTAAAATGGCTGAATTTTCCCTCATTTAGAAGTTGAAAGCCTAAAACTTAACAATAAAAATAAGAACTACCTCTTTAGAAACCATGTGATGATAGTACTTTTGTTCTTTGGGTGATAGAAAGGTTGATTAAAGTGCCTGGAGCACAATACATTCAATAAGTATTTGCTATGAAACAGATGTTGGATAATCTGAAAAGTCTAATACTAATTTCTCTTTGAGAGAAAAGTAAATGTCTTACCCCATAATATTAAATTCTCATTCTCTTCTCAGTAGAGAATTTGAGATGTGATACTAATTGAATGTATTCACATTTATCTTGAAATGAGATAACATAGAGGGAACGGAACATAATATTTAAACATTAAAATCAGTTTCATGTTTTGGCCACAATTTGAAAAATGTAGCATACAACATAGCTCCAGTGATCACTACCCAAAATCTGTTTCCATTTGAAAAGCTCTTACTAGATTTCTCGAGTGCTTAGTTGCAAAGTAGAGAGTGATTTACATGATGTATCGCCTAATTTACTTTTTTAGTTCATAGGAGAAATCCTTTCCAGCTCCTGGATATATGGATATATATATATCCATATATCTCCACCATACACACACACACACACACACACACACACACACAGAGAGAGAGAGAGAGTTAGATTCTCCGTGGCTGCTGGAAAAAGTAGAAAATTCTGCCTATTTATGGCAGAATTCCTCCCCCAGAACCAATTTGCTTTTTACTCAAGCTATCCTCCCCCAACCACCCCTCTGCCCCAAGCTAATATTATGAGAAAGTTGGTACATGTGAGCTTGTAAAATCTAAACTCTCTCTGCAGTCTGTTCATCCAGGTGCACAAATACCTTGGCTATAGGAAATGACAGTTGCTTCAAGTCATGTAATACTTTCTTACAGGAGCGAAAATATTGCAAAATAATACTGTATGAAATGTGGAAAGGGGCATGGCAGAGAAATTTTTCTGTTTATTTTAAGAGGTAAATCACTGAAATGTCACCTAGAATGGAGTGCAGTGGCACAATTTTGGCTCACCGCAGCCTCTGCCTCCCAGGCTCAAGGAATACTCCTTTCTCGGCCTCCTGAGTAGCTGAGATTACAGGAATGTGCCACTCCCACTTGACTGATTTTTGTATTTTTGGTGGATACGGGGTTTCACCATATTGGCCAAGCTTGTCTTGAACTCCTGACCTCAGATGATCCACCCACATTGGCCTCCCAAAGTGCTGGGATTACAGGTATGAGCCACCACTCCTGGCCAAGTTTTTAAATTTTTTGTAGAGATGAGGTTTCACCATGTTGCCCACTCCAATCCTGAACTCCTGGCCTCAAGCAAACCACCCGCTTTACCCTCCCAAAGTGCTAGGATTACAAGTGTGAAACACCATGCCTTCTCCATTTTTTTCTTTAATAATCTAAATTCAATCAATTTGTTTTCCTTTCAAATAATATTTACCTGAAACCAGCACAGACAGAAAAATGAGGGCCAGCAATGAATGCAATTTTTGGCATACCTGTTTTGTGAATGCAGTTGGTTATGATGATATCCACTTATGTTCATTTATTAGATTACAGTTTACAAAGCATGGATATTTAGAACCCAGTGCATTCTGTAGTTCATAAAGTAGTATCATTGGACTTTTGAGGTAAAATCCTAGAAGGTTTTATTTTATTTTCCCTATTCTATCCTCAGATTTCACATGCTTACAAATATTTAAGAGTTGTGGAAACATCTTATTGCACTAAGAGAAATTGCTCCATGAAAAATATTTTCACCTGCTTGACCAGCACTATTGATGAAGTGATTTAATTCCTCCAAGGAGGACAAACTGTTATGTCAGCTGAAGTGACAAATGCTTTAGGGACAAGGCAGTCACAGGTGTTAGTAACATATACTTTGCCAACACAAGTTTATAAGAAGATAACATTTTTTAATTTTCAGCTTAGGATGAGTTTGAAAATACAAATATTTTACTTGTCTTACTATTAGAGGCAGTGAAAACGTTGTTTTAAAGTAGCTGCTATGAAACATGTTTTTTTTCTGTGAATGGCAGTAGTACTTCCTCAGAGCATATATCAAGTCAGCTGCTTCAGGGAGCATTTCACATTCTGTGTGTATCCTGAGACCTAATTTTAGCAAATACAAATCATCTAAACTCTTCCAAATTCAATTTGATATCCTAACTGGGAATGACAGTGGAGCATAGTCTGAACCTTTCAGATCTGCGTATTTTACAGCTGATTACTTCTGATTAAGTCCAATTTTGGTCATTTTAGTCTAAATGGGAATTTTTTCTATGATGTCATAATGTGACAGTGATTGATCTCCTTGGGGGCATTCTCTATACTGTAGTACTTGGTGCTTTGGGCCTGAGTTCTGTGTGTGTGCTTTTCCCTTTTTTGTCTCGTTCTCTCCCTGTATTCCTTTCTTCATTTTTAATATTTTCCTCATTTTTCAGTTTTAAAAGAAAAATATGGGCCCCTTTAAACATGAGACCTCCTAAGAACAATCATTGATCATAGTTAATAATCTGTCTTAGGATAAACTTGTCCTCTACCATTTTATTTCAATTTTTAGAATTAGACACCTACATTTTACTTTTATTTGACGTTTATTTTACTTTATTTATTTATTTTTCGAGACAGAGTCTCGCTCTGTCACCTAGGCTGGAATGCAATGGTGTGATCTCGACTCACTGCAACCTCTGCCTCCTGGGTTCAAGCAGTTCTCCTACCTCACTCAGCCTCCTGAGTAGCTGGGAATACAGGCGCCCACCACCACACCTGTCTAATTTTTTATATTTTTAGTAGAGACAGGATTTCACCATGTTGGCCAAGCTGGGCTCGAACTCCAGGTACCACAAATTTTCTTTGTAGAGGAAATATTCACTGTTCAAGCTTTAACTGATAAAGCTATATGTGCAGATAAAATAGGAAGAGAAACATTCTTTCTCCCTCATTTATAAACAAAAATCTATGTAATTGAAACTGGGTGGATATAGCTATAAAACATAAGCTCATTCTTAGTATTTGCACATTTTTTATTTCTTGTTGAAATAGATGTTCCTCCTATAAACACAACTATAAAATAAGAAGTCTGATCCACTGTTTGGAATTTTCCAGTTGATGGTGCATTATGTAGTACTATGTCAGAATTTACTGGCCTACAGTCTTGTGGTAGTGTTTTGCATTAAGATGAGTCAGTTTTCAGTATTAAATAATTGCATGGTAACCTATATGGAAAAGAGTTTCTGCTTAAATGAATCAGAGTATGATGAGGCTTTATTAATAAGGTTGATGTAGTTGAATATTTGAGAAGTGAGAGTTAATTTAAAAGACTTGAGAGAAGACCATGATCTTCAAAGCATCCGTAGTCTCCAAATCTAGTAAAAGTGAAGATCAGTTCTCACTGTAATAGTCTATAAGGATTTTTCTTTGTTTGTTTTAAAATGTCTTTTTTTCTCTTTCTTGATATTGGCAACTGTTTTATGTTGTATATATCATGCTCATTTAATACAACACTCTTATGAAGACATACACAGCTTAATAAAACCTTAGAGAACAGTCCATCATGGTTATCATTTATAGAAATAGTTCTGACTACCACTGTGGCCTGTGCATATATATGAGCCCTAACGTCTCCCTGAGGGGTACTTTTTATAAACTTAGTGAAGGTTATTAAAGCCAGAGGAAAACTAATATTCAATCCTTCTACTGTTGTATATATTACTCGATTTAATTAAGAAGTGCTTTAGGACCTTGACCTACCTCAGTACGGTTCATCCATTGGTAGTAAATATTAATTGATGAATTGAGATTTGATGTCAACTCTTCTCCATTTATGCATTTATTTTTTCATATTCTTCTTTTTAAATTGTATATATCATATCATTGCAATGATAAACTAGTTTTATGTTATAAAGCATTTTTTCCTTAATGAGGTATAAATATCAGTTACAGTTAGTTTAGTTTCTTGTAGCAATGAAAGAACAAAGACTAAGTCCAAAAACTCATCTAACCATACATATTATAATGTCCAGCATCTATACTAAGTATTGATAGTGTTTAATTTTTAATTCATATTATTGGTATGCCAGATGCTCTGTGTATACTACATAGGACTGGAAATTTCCTTTCAGGACCTAAAAGGGCTATTGTGTTTATAATGCATATGTTTATAGCATTTTGTACATTTCAATGTGCATTCATATTGTTATATTTCCTTTATTCTCAGAACAATCCTGAGAAATAAATAAGCATTATCTTTTAGGTAAACCAAGGTTCAGAAAGATTGAATGTTTTGCCTACACAAAAATTCAGACTTCTAGATTTCTTGTTAATGTTCTATCTGATACTCTACAGAGAGCAGTAGAATGGTATATTATTTCATAATAATAGATGTCAAAGTACTATACAAATCTTTATTTGCATAGCACTTACAATTTTTAAAATACCTTTTATATTATTTAAAAGAAAATTAGAAAAGTAGAGTGCTTGTGTTACATACTCTTGTAGTTTCCTTTATTAGATTCATACATTCAGTAAATACAAAGTACCTCTGTGTTCTAGGTACTGGATTGGTTGCTAAAGTACAAAACCAGTCTCAGCTTTCAGAGATCAGGCCATCAAGACACTGTTGTCTTACCCAACAGATGTCGACAGGGTGATATATGCCAAGTTTGCTGAGGGCACAGGAAAAATGTTTTTGTTTCTCCTGTTTGAGGGGTAAATGTGTGACTGGCACTGCCCTTTTTATTGCCATGAACACAGAGGTAATGCCCATATCTACAGCAAACAGCTTTGAAGCAACAAATCAACACACTTAGTGACCAAAAAGATAGAGCTGGGCGCGGTGGCTCACACCGTAATCCCAGCACTTTGGGAGGCTGAGGTGGGCAGATCACAAGGTCAGGAGTTCGAGGCCAGCCTAACCAACACGGAGAAACCCCATCTCTATTTAAAAAGTACAAAAATTAGCTGGGCGTGGTGATGCGTGCCTGTAATCCCAGCTACTCGGGAGGCTGAGGCAGGAGAATCGCTTGAACCTGGGATGCGTAGGCTTTTTGTGGTGAGCCAAGATCATGCCACTGCACTCCAGCCTGGTTGACAGAGCAAGCCCGTCTCAAAAAAAAAGATAAAGAAAGAGCCTTGGACTTGATGACCCCCCTTCAGCTTCTTTACTAATCCCAGACTATCTACCTCTCAACATTTTGTGTTGGGGGAAATAAAGTAATGCCCTGTTTTTTTTTTTTTTTTACAGTCATACATAAATCAGAGTTTCAATTAATTGTAGACAAATGTTTTCTGTCTCTATATTTTTTATTTATAATGGAAATCGAGCATATACTGGACTAGAGAATGATACAACGAATCCACATTACCTAGTTATAATAGTAATCTATATTTAGCTAACCTTTTACATTCTTGCACATTCTCTCTTAGTAATTACAACTACGTTTAAGTATTCTATAATAAAAGTGTGTGAAAATACTGTGGAAGCACTTGGAAGACAGTGACCAACGTGGCCAGAGTTGGAGGGTCTTCAAAGAGGAGGTAGCATTGGCAGAAGCCTTAAGGTCAAGTAGAGAATGGAAAGAGCATTTCTAGTTGGAGAACTAACATGTATAAAAGGGTTTTAAAAAGCATGGCATATCCAAAGAAGGGGAAAAAAGATTACTGTGGCTAGAATATACAGATTGTCAGGTATGAGTGTCAGTATATGAGGCTAAAAAGATGGCTTGGTGCCAAATCATGAATGGACATACATATCATATCAAGAAATTTGATGCTTATTACATAGGTACCAGGAAGTGAATGATATGATTATATTTGGGTTTTTATTTATATTTGGGTTTTTATTTATTTTTTAAAATTAAATTAAATTAATTTTTTTTTTTGAGACAGTCTCACTCTGTCGCCAAGCTGGAGTACAGTGGCACAATCTCAGCTCACTGCAACCTCTGCCTCCTGGGTTCAAGCGATTCTCCTGCCTCAGCCTCCTGTGTAGCTGGGACTACAGGCACGGGCCACTGCACCCAGCCAATTTTTGTATTTTTAGTAGAGACGGGGTTTCACCATGTTAGCCAGGATGGTCTTGATTTCTTGACCTCTGGATCTGCCCACCTTGGCTTCCCAAAGTGCTGGGATTATAGGTATGAGCCACCATGCCCAACCTAGGTTTGGGTTTTTAAAAAAGAATAGTGACAGTAACATTTTTGGACTATGGGATAAAGAGGGAAGGCAGTAAACTCTGCCAATGATTCGAGTAATTAGAAGGGCACTTGGTAGTAACAATAGTGGTTTTAGGCAAGGGGAGATAAGTTTAAGAGATTTCAAGGAAAGAACCCAACATGATTTGGTGCTTGGCTAGGATGTGGAGAAGGGAGATGGTCATAGAATGACTTAAGTAGATGTGATGATACCAGGATTGAAGTAATATAGCAGAAGACAGGTTTGGAATAAGGGTATATGATGAGCTTAGTGTTTTAAGTTTGAAGTGCTGATAGTTCATTCAGGTAGAATATTCATTGTGCCAAGTGGAAATACAGAACTGGACCACAAGAGAGCCTCACACTAGGGAGTTCTATAACTTGCCTTTCCTGCTAAGTATGTGATATGTCACAAGTTTATATATATATATATGTAAGCATGCAAATACATACACAAACATATACATACATACACATACATAGTTAATCCTCATTATTCACCAATTGCATATTTGCAAATCAGCCTACTTTCTAAAGTTCATTTGTAATCCCTAAATCAGTACTTGTGGTGCTTTTGTAATAATTTGCAGGCATGCTAGGAGTGGTAAAAAAAATTGAGTCACCTGATGTGCAAATTCTCAGCTGTAGTTGAACAAAGTGATACTCTGCCTTTTTGTTTTGGCTCTCATACTATAAACAAGCATCTCTTTTGCAGTTTACTTAACACCACGTTTTTCACATTTTCTGTGCATTTTTTAGTAATTTTGCTTTTTTAAGCAAATGGCCACCAGTGTTGTGCCAAAGTGCTATGTAATATTCCTAAGTGCACGAAAGCTGTGATATATCTATGCAAGAAATATGTGTGTTAGATAAGCTTTTCTCAATCATGAGTTATGCTGTCAGCCATGATTTTAGTGTTAATGAGTAAATATATATTAAGTACAGTACCTTTAAACAGAAATACAGGTAAAACAAGGTTATGTATTGGCTGGTTGATGGAAATGTGACCAGAGGCTCCTAGAAACCTAACCCTCTTTTTCATTTCCTCTAGAAGCAATTGTTCAGTGTTTACTAATTCAGTATTTGTGGCAAATTAATAGACCATAATTACCACAGATAACAAGAATCAATGTGTGTGTGTGCATGTGTAGAAAATCTGCTACTCAAAATAATCCTTATATTTGTACAGTGTGGGCATTAGTCCTAATTTATACTTGAAGTTATGATCACAAGAAATATATAACTCTTTTCTTAGTGAAAAATAAATGCATGCAAGATAAAAACAGTTGCTGTTTTAGATCAGATGGATGATTCCATATTCCTTAAGTCAGAAGGTTTTTAATAAAATGGAATATTGGAGAAGTACAGGTGACAATGACTGACAGCATCTAAATGATCATCTGTAGCACACTTGAGCCTAATAGGGTTGTCAGCATCATATTGGTGGGCCACCAGTTTCTTTTATGGTTGATGTTATTCTCTTTAGCAAGCTTGCAACGTTTTCAGTTCCTGTTCTCTTAAAGAAATTTATTTTATCATAGTGTTTACATGAGAGGAGATATCATAATGGAAGACAGTGTGTGTGTGTGTGTGTGTGTGTGTGTGTGTGTGTGTGTGTGTATTCATATCTGTCAATTTGCTTGAATATGACAGCTCAAAAGCATTTTTTAACCTTTCATTCATGAATGTTGGTTCATATCAGCAGGGGTGTTTTAAAATGACAGGTTATTATGTGAGAATGAGAATTACCCATACTTTCTGACATATCATCAGTGTTATGTTGAAAATTAACATTCAGCTTTACATCTCACATTTTACTGTCTGAAAATCTGAAAGCAGGGAATTGGCATTTACAAAGTCAAGGACAAACCGACATTCAACCCCATGCATTGCCTATTACACTCCAAAGAGATTCTGTGCTTGTTAGCATATATCTGTTTTTGAATCACCTTCATCCTTGGTATAGAAGATGTGCCTTGGTTATTGTCTCATATGGTTATATTGTTAAATGCTTAAATAAAAATGATACAGACCTACATTTAGAGATTCTTCAGTTTGAAGTGGCTGATTTATTTGTGCTGTTTATGTTTCTTACCTGATCTTCTTACTAATTCTGTGGTCTTCTAACTAAGGTATTAAGGTGAATGCTTTCTGTATTTACTGCAAACAACAGATTTTATGTTATTAAGAGTAGTTATCCAGCCTGGGTAATGAGACAAAACCCCATCTCTACAAAAAAATAGAAAAAATTAGTCTGGCATGGTGGTATGTACCTGTAGTCCTAGCTACCAGAGACACTGATGTGGGGGGTTTGGTTGAGCCTGGGAGGTGAAGGCTGCAGTAATCCATGATCACACCACTGCATTCCAGCCTGAGCAACTAAGCGAGACTCTGTCTCAAAAAAAAAAAAAAAATGCTGGACAAGGTGGCTTATGTCTGTAATCCCAGCACTTTGGGAGGCTGAGGCGGGTGGATCACTTGCGGTAAGAAGTTCGAGACTGGCCTGGCCAACCCCATCTCTACTAAAAATACAAAATTAGCCAGGTGCGGTGGCTCATGCCTATAATTCCAACACTTTAGGAGGCCAAGGCGGGGTGGATCACTTGAGTTCAGAAGTTCGAGACCAGTCTGGCCAATGTGGTGAAACTCCATCTCTTCTAAAAATACAAAAATTAGCTGGGCATGGTGGTGAGCACCTATAATTTCTACTACTCTGGAGGCTGAGGTAGGAGACTCGCTTGAACCCAGGAAATGGAGGCTGCAGTGAGCTAAGATTGTGGACTACACTCCAGCCTGGATGACAGAGTGAGACTCTATCTCAAAAAAAACAAAACAAAATTAGTTGGGCATGATGCTGGGCTTCTGTTATCCCAGCTACTCGGGAAGCTGAGGCAGGAGAAGCACTTGAGCCTGGGAGGCAGAGGTTGCAGTGAGCTGAATTGTACCACTGCACTTCAGCCTGGGCAACAGAATGAGACTTCATCCAAAGAAAAAAAGTAATTATGATAGCATCTTTTTCTCCTTATTTTTGGTAGATGACTGTAATATTCACTCTTCACATGGAAATACCTCAAAGATGTATTCTTCTGCACTATGACTAGTGTATTAAAGTGGGATTTTTTTTTTGCTTTGTTTTTTTTCTTTTTGAGACGGAGTCTGACTCTGTCGCCCAGGCTGGAGTGCAGTGGCACCATCTTGGCTCACTGTAACCTCCACCTCCTGGGTTTAAGCAATTCTCCCTGCCTCAGCCTCCTGAGTAGCTGGGATTACAGGTGCCTGCCACCATGCCCAGATTTTTGTATGTTTAGCAGAGATGGGGTTTCACCATGTTGACCAGGCTGGGTCTCGAACTCCTGACCTCAGGTGATCTGCCTGCCTCAGCCTACCAAAGTACTGGATTACAGGCATGAGCCACTGCACCTGGCCATGTACCTAAGTTTAAGGGTTGATGCTTTTTAATTATATGGCATTTAGAAAGCAAAATATTTGCAGTTGAAATCCTCTGTGAGTTGAATATCAAGCATATTATATTTTCACTTTCCCTGCTAATTTGAAGCAACCTAATATTCTAGTATTAAAGACTGTGTTATAAGATTAACCAGCCCTTGACCTTTTTGAAAGAGAGTCCTATGTTAACTTATATGAATTTCAATAAACTATTATGCAATATAGAGATGTGTTATAATTTGAGAATTTTATGTAAAGTTCATCACTAAGTGCTAAATAAGTGAGGATACCTTCTTAAGCCTGTAAGAATGCAGGGAAGCGACTAAAAGATGAAAACATTTCTCTAATAAATCTCTAATGGAAGTACAGGGTAGAACCTAAATGTCAACTTTGCCATGCCGTATGGTTTCAGAAAAAAATGTTTGAAGGTCTTTGGTAAGTTAGTGGTTGTAGTATCTAAGCCTCTTTGTAAGGATAGCTACATTTGTTAATTTGTATTTGCTGTTTAATGCTCCTCCAAACCTTGCAATAAATGTCTTCTTAGCCTCCTATGAGTATATTCATTTCCATCTCTGTTTTACTCATTCGAATACTTTTATTTCCCCTCTTCAACAATCTGAACAATTACTCCTTGGATCCCCCAGGTTAAGACATTTTCTCCAAAGAGACTTACTAAAATTCATTAGTTTCCCTTCTCACTGGTTTCATGTATATAAATTATCAGCTGCTTTGTCATTAGTTTGCTTAGTTTCATTAATATTCAGTTAAATATCTCCTGAGTGCTTGTTGCAATGATGTGTGAGCTTGGTGGTGTAGAGAAGTATGCTGTGGTCAGAGTTTCCAGAAAAAGTGAGCTTGTACCTGAATAAGAAAGAATTTCCCATGTGTAGAAGGTAGGTAAAGATATGCTGGCAAAGAGATCAGCATGAGAATACGCGGGATTGACAAATAATTCAGTATGGTTGTTGTGCAAGAAAGTGGGAGATAGGAAGTTAAGCTGAAGAGAGCTATGAGGACTTTATATGTCATACTTAGGCATTTATTCTTTGAATAAGGGACTTTATTCTGTTAGTGCTGGGTTGCTATTGAAGAGTTTGACGTAATGAGGGTTTGATATATGATAGTGCTTGATGTGACAAAAATTTTATTTTAAACCAATTACCTTGGCAAAAGTATGTAAATAAATTTGAGGTAGGTTGAGTAGAGATGGGAAGATGAGTTAGGTTACTGATTTGATCATATTGAGAGATAACTTGGATGGAGTTGAGACAATAGACTTGGAAAGTGTTTGAAGTAGAAATCAATAAGAATTGAAGATGACTGGTAAAATGTGAGATTATTGCCAGACTTTTGGCTTGAGAAGTTAACAGGCTGTGGTTCTGCTATGACAGGGACTTTTAAAAAGGAACAGATTTTAGGAAAAGATGAACAGTTTTGGATATTCTGAGTTTTTACCTGTAGTACCTTCAGTTGGAAACTTCCAGCAAACAACTGGATGTAGGAGTCAGAGGCTCAGATGAAAGGTCAGGATTCAGGTTATTCATTTGAGTTCCTCCCAGTCCTGAGAGGAATACAGAAAATATGAGTAGAGTGTGAAGTGGGCAAAACACTGAACCCTAGGAGGAAAGGGAAAAAGCAACGCAAAAAGGAAACTGGGAAGGAAGAAGCTCTGTCTTTGCCTAATTACTCTTAAAAGGAGGAAAAATTTATCCTTTTTGAATCACTTTATTTTTTTTTTGAGACAGAGTCTCACTCTGTCGCCAGGCACCAGGCTGGGGTGCAGCGGCACAATCTCGGCTCACTGCAACTTCCGCCTCCCCAGTTCAAGTGATTCTCCTGCCTCGGCTTCCCGAGTAGCTGGGACTACAGGCACACGCCACTATGCCCAGCTAATTTTTGTATTTTTAGTAGAGATAAGGTTTCACCATGTTGGCCAGGATGATCTCAATCTCTTGACGTCATGATCTGCCCGCCTTGGCCTCCCAAAGTGCTGGGATGACAGGCTTGAGCCACCGCACCCGGCCTTGAATCACTTTTTAAAACTAAGCATTCTTGAATTGTAGGGTATTATATAACGTTATATAGTAGATAATAAAGGTTTAAGTTTGCACTTACTTTGTCCAGCTGGAAAATATTTCATTTACTTGGAAATTGTGTTTTTATGTTTTATCCATTTTCATTACTTGACAAATATTTTTTAATTCATATCATTTCATGAGCTGCTATGTACTAGGCACCATGAAGTCTCCTATTCTCATTTTGTTGTGAGAATTACTCTGACTTGAAGGCACTGATTTACACTAAATTTTGCATGATCAGTCTTATGTGAGTTAATATGGTAGTTGAACATGTCTCTCTTCTTGAGTACAGTGTGGGTTCATTTAATCTTTTTCATCTCTCTGGATCACTATTTCTTCATTTTTCTTCTGGCAGTGTACATTAGATGGTTCCTAAATTGCTTAAAGTTTTTAAATTCTACAAGTCTGTTTGTTTTTAAAAACTCAAGAAGAGAGGTTGCCTTCAGTCTACTAACAGGTTTTAGAGATCCACAGGGTACATGACTGGGTTTCATGACTCAACTAAAATTATATGCAAGATACAGACGTATATATATATATTTTATGAGGATAAAATTTACAGCTTCTTTTGGATTATCATAGTTTTACATAACTCACCACTCACCTTGCACCCAAAAGGTTAAGAACTATAGGAACCAGAAGTATTTTTGTATAATATATTATAATAAACTACACTGCTTCATGCAACTCCTGAATGGTGAAATTGTCTTTAACAGAGGTATTGCTGTTCTTTGAAAAGTAATTTTTTGAAGTAAGGAGCAAATTTATTTTGATGCAATATATGTTTACTTTTTGGCTACTTAGGCCTATAATGTTTCTGTTGTATTAACCAATTAAAACACCTCTTAGTTATTTTGTAGCTTAAAAACAAGTTCATCAAATAGAATAATAAGAGTTTCATTCTGCCTTATAGTGAATTAAAGAATGCTTAGTTTTAAAGAGCGATTCAAATGCCCTTCATTAATATATCTTCTCTACTTTGCATCTTCTAATAGGAAAAGAATACTGGAGATCCATTTGTAAGGAAAGAAAAGAAAGCAATGACATAATGCTCAGAGTTGGAGCCAGTTAAACTAGGTTTGTACTTTTTCATTCCATAATGTAATATGTTTATTCAAGTCTTGAATCTCTTTTATTAATCTCCTGTCTTATTCCAGCAAAAATCCAATAATTTTAAACCTTGCCATAGTAGTATGGAGGAGACAAAGATGAATAAGACATGCCCTTTTCAAACTATTTGCAACTTAACTGTGAATATGAAAGACAAAATGATAAAAAGCTAGATAGCAAGCTCATTTTAACATGAAAAGTTTTGTGAGGTTTGGTAAATTGCTTGAGGTCAGAAGCTCTTAAAGAATTAAGGTGGGATTCAGACTCATATCTTTTGACTCCAAATCATATTTGCCTTCCATTATGTCACAATGTTCCCTATCTTATTTAGGTTTAGTTGTTGTGCAACTGCTGATTACTGAAGTAGAGGATGGAGATCATATGTATTTCATTTAAGGAATTTACTTTCATTTAAGGAATTTATTTCATTTACTTTCTGATGAAGTAAAAACAGGGAGAGTGTTCTCTATTCCTCAAAAGTTTGGAAGGTTAGAGACAGGAACTAACATTTGTAAGCACTTACTATGTACTAGACACTGTTGTAAGCTCTTAATATGAACTAACTTACTTAATTCACAACAGCCAGGTGACATACTTGGTGTTATCCCTCATCTTTAAAACAAAGAAATAAGTAAATTGCCCAAGATCACATAGCTGGTAAGTACCAAAAGCAGATTCAAAACCGTGTATTGGGAGAGGTTAGATAGGGTTTATATCATGTCTATTGACTTAAATTTTTTTTTTTTTTTAAAGAAAAAGAAAGAAAAAGTGGGAGAGAGAACAGAATTCTTGCTCTATTGCCCAGGCTGGAATGCAATCTTAAAAAACTCTTTTATGCCGTCAATTGTACTTAACAACAGAGACAGGAAGGAATAAGGGAAGAAAATAACAAACAATCAACCAATATTTCATTTAGGTCTGTGAGATACTATGCAAATGCTAAAGAGTAATTCACTTCCTATTATATAGTCACTTTCAGAATAGGTATAATATAAATTAACAATGCGATGTCAAAATCTCCCGCTATTATTGTGCGGGAGTCCAAATCTTTTTGTAAGTCAATAAAAACTTGTCTTACGTATCTGAGTGCTCCTATATTAGGTACGTATGTATTTATACTCATTAACTCCTATTGTTACGTTGATCCTTTTACCATTATGTAATATCCTTCTTTCTTTTAGTCTTTATTACTATTAAAGTCTATTTTATCGGAGGCGAGTTACAACTCCTGTTTTTTTTTGTTTGTTTGTTTTTTTGCTCTCCATTTCATTAGTAAATCTTCCTCCATCCATTTATTTTAAGTCTTTGTGTATCGTTGAGAGTTGGATCCAGATACTACATACCGATGGATTTTAACTTTTTGTTCAATTTGCCTGTCTGTGATTTTGATTAGGGCGTTGTATCAATTTAAGTTTAGGATTAATATTAATATTTGTGAGTTCAATATTGTGATTTAATGCTAACTGGCTTTTTTGCCCATTATTTGATGTAAATTCTTCATTGTGGAGATACCCTTTACATTTTGATGAATTTTTGAGATAACTGATACTGGTTGTTCCTTTCTGTTTGTAGTGCTTCTTTCAGAAGATCTTGTAAAGCAAGGCCTGGTGGTGATAAAATCTCTGAGTGCTTGCTTGTTCGCAAAAAAAATTATTTTTCCTTCGTTTATAAAGCTTAGTTTGGCAGGATATGAGATTCTGGGCTGAAAATTCTTTTCTTTGAGAGTATTGAATATTGACCCCCACTCTCTTCTAGATTGTAGGGTTTCTGCTGAGAGGTCTGCTGTGAGTCTGATAGGCTTCCCTTTATAGGTAATCTGACCTTTCTCTCTAGCTGCCCTTAGAATTTTCTCCTTTATTTCAACCCTAGTGAATCTAGCAATTATATGTCTTGGAGTTGGTCTACTTGAGGAATATCTTTGTGGTGTTCTTTGGATTACCTGGAGTTGAGTATTATCCTGCCTTACTAGGTTAGGAAAGTTTTCCTGAATAATATCCTGAAAAATATTTTCCAACTTAGATTCATTCTCTTCATGACATTCAGGTACACCAATCAGTTGTAAATTAGGTCTTTTCACATAGTCCCATATTTCCTGGAGACTTTGCTCATTCCTTTTTACTTTTTCTTCTCGAATCTTGTTTTCTCGTTTCATTTCATTAAGTAGGTCTTCGACCTCTGATACCCTTTCTTCTGCTTGATCAATTCGACTGTTAAAACCTGTGCATACTTCGCGAAGTTCTCTTATTATGTTCTTCGGTTCCAATAATTCACTTATATTCATTTCTAAATTGTCTATTCACATTAGGATTTTGTCAAACATTTTTTCAAGGTTCTTAGTTTCTTTACATTGGGCTAGGACATGTTCTTTTAGCTCACAAAAGTTCCTTATCATCCACCTTCTGAAGCCTATTTCTGTTATTGGAATGCACTCGTTCTCCATCAGGCCTTGTTCCCTTGATCGTGAAGAATTGTGAACCTCTGTAGAAGGAGAAGCATTCTGCTTCTGGGTATTCTCAGCATTTTTAGGCTGATTTCTTCCTGTCATTGTAATTTTATCCATCTGTCATCTCTGCAATTGCCAACTTTCAATTTAGGTCTCCGAGTGGACGTCCAACTTGTTGATTCCCAACGCCGAAATCTGAATAACCCACTGCGCCAGCTAAAACAGCAGCATTAAGATTCGTAGTGCTTTTCTGCTCAGAGATCTCCGGTCTGGCTTCCCTCTTGAGTCCTTATTTCAATCATGTAAATAGGTGACTGTGCCTTCCTGGAGATCCAAACGTCGACCAAAAGGGAAGCTAGTCCCGTTTACTCTGCACCGAGAACCGCCACACCAAAGCACCGGCAAAACCACCACGCTGGCCAAAAGAGTCGCGCCAGTGACCCATGGGGCTCCTCCGCTGGGAATCTCCTAGTCCGTAAGCAACAAAAATTCATCTGAAAATGTGGCATCCTCTCGTTCTGTGTGCTTTCTCTGGGAGCTACAATCCTGAGCTGCTAGTAGTTGGCCATCTTGGATCTCTCCCACTTTCTCTCTTTATGCTGAGCCAGAGCAAACAGGACAAACATAAAAAGTGACTGTTATTTCTAGAATAAGTTAATAGTTTTTGTCCTAAGTTTGCCAAGATCCAGACTAGCTATTTACCCAGTTGTTTAGAGGACGTTTTGGCTCTGAAAGGTTGGTTTATGTGGGTTTTCATGTCAGCCATGAATTTAGTAATGTTATTTGATTTATCTGGGATATAGATACAGCATTTAGTTTTATGATAGCCACAGGTTTCCCTTGGGCTTCAGTGAGTATGTCTAAAGCCATATGGTTTTACAACACAGGTTTTCTCAAGTAAGTTTATTATTTAATAATGAGATACCCATCTTGCTATGGCTTAAGGCCTTTTGTATATAACTGGTTGGGGCTGCTACATGTCAAGTAACACCTTCAATACCTAGTTATGGCAGAAAGTTGGAAACTAAATGTTAGAGACACAATGCTTGTTCCTAGGTATTGCAAGGAAAAAATCAGCATTCAGACAAAAAATTTTCTCAGCAAGTCAATTTTACTTTCCACAGAAAGGGTACTCCTTGTCAGCCATCTTGCCTCAGACTACCATGAACAAAGGAAAGGCAGGCATACTTATTCTTTATGCATTGGCTCCTTACTGTTGTGTTGGATCTCCATTGGTTGGAGCTGAATTTCACAATCTAAACTAAAATTTGATTGGCTAACAACTTAAAACTTACCTGAATAGGTAAAAGTAATGGAGAACAAAGGGAAAAAGGAAGTCCAAGTAAGGAAGGGGCATAGGCTGTGAGCTGGGACATGCCTGTGAGTCTATTTTGATCTTTGTGTTTTAGGACCCCCTAAAGCATCTCCACCACTTTCATGTATTAGACAAATAATAAAGTTGGAAGGTTATAATTTGGATACCCCAAAGGCAGAGAATTAGCAAGGTCACATTTGGTCATTTTGAACGCTAGTGAATTTTCTTCTGCTGACTCTAAAGGGCCTGGCATGTCCTGTTTTAAGAGAGCATATAAGGGCTGAGCTTTAAAGAAAAGTTTGGGATCCAATTTCTATAATATCCTGCCAGTCCCCCAAACTCTTTTGTTTCTTGGTTGTTGGTGGTAGAAAGCTAAAATTCCTTTCAATCTAGATTAACAGTAAGTCCTTCTTTAGATACTAAGTGGCCAAAGTACTTGTTTTATAAAACTGAAGTGTTTCTTTAGAAATTTAATGTCCCCTTAGGGCTGTTGTAATGAATATATCCCATCTTCTATGTGGGAAGTAGAGAAGTTCCTCTTCAAAGTTTCCTTTCTTGTTAAATAATAATAATAACAAATGTTAGAAATAATAGTCTCTTTACAGCGCAGCTCACAAGTGGCAATGCCCTTTGAAGAAAGACTTCTTCAAAGCCTTCTTGCCTTTTACTAGAGACTCTTTGTTAAGCGTTCTCCTATCTAGCTGTTAGATATAAAGGAATAAGTACATTCTATGTCCTTGTGCTTTAACCAAGGTATTTGTGCTAGACATGTGCACAGGCATGTAGTACGTTCTATGTCCTTGTACTTTAACCAGAATATTTATGTTACTACTTTTCTAAGTCCTTTCGCAAGCAACTTCCTGTCCCTTTCTTATTGGACTTCCTTTTTGTTTTCCATTGCTTTTACCTATTCAAGAAAGTTTAAGTGTTAGCCAGTTGGGTTCAGTTTTAGATTGTGAGGTCTGGCTCTGGCCAATGGAGATCAGACACAGCAGTAAGGATGACCCCAAATGCATAAAAGATGAATATGTCTGCATATCCTTTGTTTGTTGTACTCCCGTGGCAAGATGGGCTAACAGGAGCACGTTTCTGCAGAAAGTAAAATTACCTTGCTGAGAGATCCTTTGTCTCAGTGCTGATTTTTCTCTGTGGCACCAGCCCATGTGTTGTATTAAAATTTTTTAAGAACAAGTCAATATCTAAGAGAACTGTTTTTGGGTAAGTTGGGCTCTCAGGGTAGCCCCGGGCATGGCTGTCTGTGTATACTGTCTGCCTTCCCAAGTAAAGGTAAAGAGAAGTCAACACTTTCATCCAGAGGGACTCCTAAAAGACATGCTACAGAAGTCCACTATGGTAAAGGACTTTAATTGGAGTAGCCAAGAGGATTCTTCCAGTATCAGTGGAAGACTCTGACCATATTTGATCAAGTATTGCCTTTAGTAGGTTTTGTAATTCTTCATTATTCAATAATTTAGTGTCTTCTAGGGCAATACGGATTGCAATTGAGTTAGATTCCGAAACAATTTTTACGTCTAGTAACTCAGCTAATTCTAAATACATTTTCCCCCTTTGGGAGAAAGAAACATGGTTATTATAATTCTAAGAAGTCTCTTTTTATAAGATGGATGGCAGCTGATAGAACCAGAAGGAAAATGTGGGTCCCCTGTAAAGGACCTAGTTTAAAAGCTATAAGCTGAGATTTATGTGCCATTACAGGAGGATTAGTGACACCTACCCTTTGAATTTTTTTTTCTTTACTCCAAGGAATGGAACCTTCTAACAAGGTGGGATTTAGTACAGACAGCACAGCTGCTGTATCAGCAGGCACTTGTGTCAGCAACGAGAACTATGTTAACTCTCTTTTTAAAGTAATTTTTATTTTTCCCAAAGTAGAGCCAGGGTCACACACTCAGGTATTTAAATTCTCTGGAAAAACAAGTAGGGTCCTGGTGAGCACAGGAAATTCCTTGATTATATTTGTAAGTTCTACCTTTGATCATAACCGATGAACCAGGGCACGTGATTGGCCCCTATCAGACACTGGCTGCTTGAGAAATGGCCCCAGAACAGGAGGCGGAGGAGTTGGAGGCGGAAGAAAGGTGGGGTCTGAGCGAGGTAGTTCAGACAACAAAGGATAAAGAGAAGCAGGAGCTGAGGGAGGAGGGGGAGAAATTTCAGCAGTCTTTTTAAATTCAGAAATTATTTTAGATAATTTTTTTTTTCTCTTGTAAAGAAATACCTTTATTAGAACTTCTTTTGGATGCTTCCAAATACCATTTTAAAAAACTCTCCCGGCCGGGCGCGGTGGCTCACGCCTGTAATCCAAGCACTTTGGAGGCCAAGGCGGGCGGATCACCTGAGGTTGGGAGTTCAAGACCAGCCTGACCAACAGGGTGAAACCGTCTTTAAAAAAAAAAAAAAAAAAAAAAACTCTCCCTAAAACTGCTTTATCCTCGAGCGAGTGTTTTCCAATTGGGCAAACAAGTAAATTAGCTTGGTATTTCAAGGGACCCGGTTTTGGTCACTGAAATGTTTTTCCACAAGTTATGTGAGACCATTTTTCTAAATAATGACAAGAGGTGGCGCCATAAACACTGCACAGGAATCCAGCTGGAGTTTCCAAAGGTGGGCCCTTCCTGGGGAAAGACTCGGTTCTGGATGCACCACTGTTTATGAGTTCTCTTACGTGACAAAAGTCTGTAAGGGAAATTCTGGTTACTCAAGGAGAAAGTTTACACATGTCAATTGAACTCAGCTCCAGAGCCTGGCCAATTTTAAAGAGTACACGTTTTGCTTAAGCCACGATTCGCTCGCTGCTTCTTTTCAAAGAGAAACTGCTTTCCCCTTGTCCAAATTTGAAGGAGAAAAAAGGTTGCGAACTTTAGCAAGTAAGACACACAAAACCTTAATCTGGAAAGAAAGTGAAACCACGCACCGGCAAACAGCTAACTCTTTGGAGAAATAACAAATGAAACTCCTGCCTTAAAACCTTCAACGCCAGCCCATGGCTGTGGACCTGGGTGGGCAGAACAGAGTCTGAACCTCAGCCTTGGGAGGCTGCCAGAGACCCCGACGGGTTCCCAGGAGGTCGGGTAAGCCAAGGCCGCTCCGTGGGTGCCAGCGCTCCGGGTGCTAGAGAGGTGGCACAGATCCCAGGAGGCTGGCTCTGGGCCCATCTGCAGGCGCCAAAATACCAACCTCAAATTACCAAAGGGTCAGAATCTAAGTCAGCCGGGCTTGATTCAAAGTCAGCTGGAGGCTGACCCACCCGGAAACACCAACTCCGGAGGAATGGAGTCCGCCCTCGTAAGCAGGAAGGGGAAGGGGGCCCGCAGGCAGGCAGAGGCCGAGGGGCCTTTAGCAGGACCGCGGTGTCCTTCCCACGAGGCGGGCGCACAGTCACAGTCACAGCGTCGGACGGATGATGGGCAGTGCCTGTTTCGGGGAGGGTCCAATTAGCACGTCAGAGGGTGCGGCGGTCACGTTTCCCATCTCCGGTCTAAGCAGAGCAGGACGAAGGAGAAGCGAATCTACGAGGGTCATGAACTAGGAAGGCAGGAGGTTCTGTCCCCGGCACCGGCGAGTCCCCGACCTAGACAGCAGCTGCGGGCGAGGGAGCGGGCGGCCCCGGCTCTCGCGGGGCTTAAAGCGCGCAGACTGTGCTCAGGTTCAACCTGTGAATGTATTTTTGCCATTTCTGAAGTAGCCTTAAAAATGCCTGTCAGTATTTAGTCCTTTTATGGACCGAGGGGCCCGGAAGGCCGCAGCGGGGCGTCGGCGGACAGCGAGGGAGGAGAAAGGGCGCTTCTCTACGGAATGCAGGTGCCAGCTCAGCAGCACACGTTTCAGGCCATTCTGGGGCCGCTTCTAGTGTGGGTAAGGTACAAAAATAAAGAATCCACGAAAAGCCCCCCACGGACATCGGCAGGATCCCAGGGCGGGAAGCCCCGGTGAAGAGCGCGGGCGTCCGCGCGGACCACGAGGGCCCACCCGCACTTCTTCCAGGGCTCGCTTAAGAGCGGCTCAGCAGCGCTTGGGGCCGCCGTCCCGGACGCCCGCAGCCCTTTAGGATGGAGGCCACCGTGACCTCCGCCATCGAAACATCGCGCTCCGCCACCGAAAACACGGAGCTCCACCAGTCCCCTCAACTGGTCGCCCTTCCCCGCCGCGCAGGCGCAGAAGGCGCGGAGAGCTCCTCCATCCGTTCACGCCCCTCCGCGCCGCGCAGACGCACTGACGCACTGAGCCTCAGCCGCTTCCTTCACTACGGGGGGTGGGAGGGGGAGGCCTTTTCTCCATTGCGCAGGCACACTGAGCCTCAGCCGCGCCGGGAGGCGGGCCCTATGGCGATGGGGCGGGGCGAGTTGCCTTTTGCGGCTGCGCACTCGCATAGCCCCGCCCCGGCGAGACACTTCCGGCGCCGCGGCTCTTCCGGGCAGAGACCGCTGAGGTTGGCATCTGAGTTGTAACGTGCCGCCGACCCGACGACCGGCCGACCATGGTGCCCAGAGTGGGCCGCGGGCCGACGCCATACTGGAGGTTGCCCCTCGGTGGCGCCGCGCTGCTCCTGCTGCTCATCTCGGTGGCCGCCGCGCAGGAGCCTCCCGGAGCGGGTGAGGGCCGCGAAGGGGGCGGGGCGGGTGGAGGTCCAGGTACGGGTCTGGGAAGAGCCGCCTTCGTCTTTGTCTTTGTTTCTGTCCAGTCGCTGCGGCTGCTCCTCGCTCGTGGCCGCGGGTTGCCTGTCGCCCAGCAGGCGGGACGCTTGGCACCTGCGGTCTCAATGGGACCCCAGACAGCTCTCCTCGGGTTCGATCCCTAGGCGGGAAGCCGGCTCACGATATGCTCGAGGGCGCACAGCTGGTCTGGGGCAGGCTGAGATGGCGGCCCCAGGCCCCTGGAAGGTGGTGGGGGCCGCGGCTGGTGTGTCTCTGCAGCCGCCGGCGTTCACGCTGCCACTCCCTCCCGGCAGCAGTTCCATGCACAGCAGCGAACGCGCGCCGTTGTCTCCTGCCTTAGAAAGGAAAGCCTCCCCAAACCAGGCGGTAGCATCTGATTTTGAAGCAAGCTGACTGCGGCTCTGCGCTGTCCAGACCCACATGTGGCATTCTTCATTCGTTCATCCCATCTGCGCCAGGCGCTGCGGCTACAGTGATGACCGACAGACCGAGCTCCTGTCCTGTAGGAGCTGAGTCCCTGGTAGCTGACCAAGAAACCCAGGGGAGCGCTAGTGGAGGAAAGTGCATGACATGAGACTCAGTTCCAGAAGCCGGGACTGTTTATGGAGGGTGGTTTCCTGTGGGGCTGGGCCTCCGGGGCCTAGTGGGCTGCGGGAAAATCCAGATTTTAAGCTGAGGAGTGTCACGGTTGGACCTGTTTCAGAAATGTCATGCTGGCTTCTGTGTGTGGAGTTTCCAGGTGACCACTAGCGGTGGGTAATAGCGCCACCCTAACTTCAGTTTCCTGACCCTTAGAATTCGGGTTGACCTGGGCCCAGCTTGAGGGGCTAATACTTTTCTCCTGTTAGCCCAGGCTCTGTGAGGTTCTCTTTAACTCTAGCATAGCAGAGCACCTTTTCTTTTTGTGTCCTTATGGAGTGTTTATTCCAGTGCAGAATTGTTTCTTCTTATCTTCTTCCAAGTGTCCTTTTTGTTACGTTAGCAATGCAGCTGCCTTGAAGTTTGTTAATCCAGGAGGCCAGTGGTACTGTACTGGGAACTTTTGGCCCAAATTGAGTTCCAAGCACAAATGTGCAATGAATACGTTTCAACAAACAGATGGGCGTCCACAGGGAAACTCGTATCAGTGGCTCGAGGGTGTGCTTGCTTGCATTGTTAAAGTGGGAGTGTCAGGAAAGCAACCCTGAGGTTTTGTTTGACTACGCTGATTCCTCCTGCTGCTCCGCAGTTCTGAAGGGTGCAGAGGTGGGTGTGGATGAGTGGATGTGACAGTTTGGGAATTAGTCCAGAACTGCCCTTTGGTGTGTCAGCTGAAAAGCACTTCCTTCTCTACTTGGAGGCTGTCCTGGGTTGCTTCCACTTATAGGAACCACCTAATCACCAAGTCCTGGTGGGCGGACTCTTGTTTCTCTCACTGGGGATCCCTTGAAATAGGAAGAATGGTGCCACATCATGTTGGCATTCACTGACCAGGAGCTCTTAGTGTCTGCGTGCCCCTTGTCCTTGGAGAAAGGGGCTATTTATAGCATGGAGAACTCCCCTTTTCCCATGGAGTACTTGCTTAGTGTGAGATTTTTACTGCTTGTCATAGTTACGGGAATGTGACCACAGTACTAATGTTTAAAACATTTTGTTTTCTTTACAAGGATACTTTGTGAATTTAAAGAATACATTATACCAATCCAAATCCAACACTTTGAAGCATCTTTTTATGTGTTTTAATGGAGGAGAGACATTAAGAACCCATGGTGCATTGAAGATTTTTAGAGCAAGATTCCTGAAGTTAAGGCAACCTGGACAGGGCTTTTTGGACCCTACTTTATTTGTGTATGGGGTCAGACTCAATCCAAGAGCTTCATCTGGGGGAAAGATGACCCCTAAAAGGAGCTCAGACTGCTGTCTGATGGCTGGCGCAGTAGTGGCCAGTGCAGGTCCCCTGGGTGGTGAGTGCCACTCAGCTGCTCCTACAGTGGTGACTCCTGATGTGGAGGGGGTATCTGTAGTTCTGCCCCTCTCACCCTGAGAAGCATGGCTTTCTAATTGTCTAGAGTGCTACGGTGTCATACGGTTCACAGTGTTGATACATACTACTGGTCTTCAACTCTTTCTTTTCTATTGAAATAGTGGGGTTTTTTGGTCTCCATATCAACCATCTTTTCTCCCCTGGAATTGGCAAGGTAGTTGTTTTCCATGCCTCTGTCACAGTGCAGAGTGGGCACCATGCCCCTGTTGGCGGTTCGTTCTGCTGTTGAGTATGGAGACTGCAGCCTGTGGCCTGCGGTGTGACGGGTGCCTGATGAGGAGATACTTACACATGCTGGTGTGTTCCTTTGTGCTTGCTGCATTTACTGGCTCGCCTGAAACTTCAGGAAAGCGCTGAAATGGGTCATGGAGGGTTAGTGTATCCTGACAGAAGAAAACTTTTTTTTTGTTTTTTCCTTCAATTTCTGAAACCAGTGAGACTGAAAGTTCTTTAAAAATTGGTAAATGGGGGCCGGGCGCGGTGGCTCACGCCTGTAATCCCAGCACTTTGGGAGGCCGAGGCGGGTGGATCACGAGGTCAAGAGATCGAGACCATCCTGGCCAACACGGTGAAACCCCGTCTCTACTAAAGTACAAAAAAATTAGCCGGACGTGGTGGTGCGTGCCTGTAGTCCCAGCTACTCGGGAGGCTGAGGCAGGAGAATTG
>PVKP010009107.1:0-69865 GCA_004027715.1 Plecturocebus donacophilus
AAAAACAAACAAAAAAAAAAAAAACAAAAAAAGGAAAACTTAGCTTGAAGAGGCATATTATTGGCATCAAGGTAGAAACCAAATAACTAAAACTTTTGGAAAGTCAGAGCCTGGCCAAAAAAAAAATAAAGAAAAAAAGAAAAAGAAAAGAAGGTGGATTTAATACAGAGTGCCCTGAGTATTGAAGTCAAATGACTTTTCTTTCTTTCATCTTTTTAAGTTTTAAAGCATGAAAAAAATTATAAAAACTCTCTTGAATCAGGCTTGAAAATGTAAATAAGTATGCCAGCTCAGTTTGATTTAGATAGTAAATTCACTTTTTTACATTTAAAACAGCATTGATTTTAAATGTCTACCAGTTTTGTAAGAAAATTAAAATCTACATAGGAATTCAAACATTGTCTAAATTGTATGTAACTTGAAGCAGTACCTATACAGGCACAGTCGGAAGACAGTTAAGACAATTATCCAGAAAATTAAGACTCTTGAAAAACATTAATAAAAAAAAAACTGTTTCCACCTAAATTATTCCAGTTGACTGTCTAAATTTATCAAATTCATCAATCATTGTTCAATGTTATACCTTATTTTGCCTAGGTAGAAACAAAATCTTCCTAATGGTTACTCTAATTGCAGGCAGTAAGTTCTGAAAACCAACTATAGAGTCCTGGCACACAGATTTTAATTATTTAATACCCTCCAGCCTCCCAAAAGTGGACGCAAATTTAAATCTAAAGTAGCTCCCAGTAGGCCTCATTGCTAGGTCTGTGTGTATGGGGGTGTGTGTGTACTCTTTACTGAAATTTACTCTAATAGGTATATACAGTATAGTTTGCATTAAAGTTCCCTGAAAACTAGACATCTGATTCATAATTAGTTTTCCTTCACAAACTCAGCTGTAGATTAATCTAATTACATTGCATGCATTTGAATATTAGCTTTTATTTGCTTCTATTTGTTTTACTCCTAAGTCTCAAACACATTTGTCAGCTTTATCTGCTGCGGGCAGGTAGAACTTGAGGCCATTGCTTTGTAGTTTAGAATGCAAGAGAAGCCAAACTCTAAGCTCATGAAAACAGATGAGAGTAACAAAAACAGAGTTAGTTTGCTTCATTTCATAAGAAGAAATTCATTTTAACTTCCTTGGCCCTCTTGAGGTCAATACTTTTTCTATGAAATTATGGGAAGGATCAAGGAAAATCTAATGCTACATATTCTAAAATGGACAAGAGGGAATTCAGAGAAGCATTTCTTCTTCAACTAGTTTCTAGTAAAGGATTTTTTTTTTGTCATTGCCTTTTATGTAGGCAGATTGAGTACATGGAAATAACACCCCAGAAAATATTAGAGGAGCTAGCTAAATTAAATTGTTAATTAAATACAGTTTCCCTGGTGACTCATAATCTCCATATTTGGAGATGGCAGAATTATCCTATTCCATGACTATCGTCTTGCTTCCAATGCCTTGTTCTTTAAGAAACCATGTTTCTGGTGTATTTCCAAGGTACAGATCATCTTGACCATCATTACAGCTCACAGGGCCAAAGTCATGCTCTGACCAGCTTCAGTCTATTATTTTGTGTCTACTATCAGAAAATTCCTATGACTTTATTATAGTACACTTACAAAGTAAAGGTAAACATCAAAAGGCATGTCACTTTTTATTGCCTAATTTTTCACTAATATGTCATCAACATCTTGCCATGTCATTGACTATTCTTATATGGCACTGCTAATGGCTGTAGACTATTCCACTCCATAAGTTACCATGATTATTTTGTTCAGTCTAATATTGATTAGCAAAGAGAACAGCATGTGACTCAAGGCACTAGCTCACCGTGTATTCTTGAATAAGCGAATTAAACAGACATTTAGTTTTTTTCCCTTTTTCTCTGTTAATAACACTACCATGAACATGTTTGTGGTTAAATCTGCACACATGTACATAATTCACCCTTTGGATGAATTACTAGAAGTTAAAATGCTGGCTAAAGTGTACATATTTTAATTTTAATCTCATCAATGTAAAATTCTCTAGAGACTGCTAAGGCACTACATATAAAAACGATTTGAATTTTTCAAAGCTGAAAGCTGTTTGCTTCCCCAAGTTCAGCCTTTCAACTAAAAAAAAGAAAGAAAAGAAAAAGCTCTGGTTTCCTCTTCTCTTGCTCCAGAGAAGAGCCTAGATCTAATTAACTAGGTCATATGCATTACAAGGACATCTAGCTATCAGGTGTGACATAAAATGGGTCAGGAAAAAATATCCTTTAGTTTGATTCACTGGAGTCCAAGCAGGAATGATTATAGAGAGTGCGGTACTGTCCAGTCACATGAATGACTAAATTGGATGCTAATAAATATTTTGCCTCAGTCCAATTTGGCCATCTGGCCAGTGGTTTGTTTCAGTTCCTGCCAAAAAAGATTGACTTTAACTGCAATGTCAACATCATCCTCTGTTCCACAGGCTGTCAGGAACCAGAGAACATCATCTACTTCATCAGCCTGCCTTCAGACAGGACTGCATTTAAAATTTGCTAAACAAGACCCAATCTGCCTTAAAATGCTTTCCTGCAATGAACTGTAGGAGCTCTCTCTCCTACAACCAGCAGCTGAAAGACAAAAGACTAATCTAGTAACATTTACATTGCCTACACTTTATTGAGTCATATTTGCAAACATGATACTTAATTGTAAGCTTTTACTTTCATAGGGTATGCACATAATTTAAAAATATAGTCCTAAACACTTGGAAATGCCACTAGGAAAGTGTGTCACAATACCACAGAAAATCCCTGTGACTAACTCGAGCTCAAGTAAATTTTCATAAACCTTCAAAAAGTATTCCAAGCGTACATTCAACCTTCTCCCTAACATTGTTTTCTAAACTTCAGCATGACCACTAGGATTATTCACTTCAGTTTGACACAGTTTATAAAATGAGTTCTTAAATACTCATAAAAAGTGACTGTTTTCAACATATGTTACTAAGACTGTGCATTCAGGGAAATGAAGTAAAGCTCTCAGTGTCCAGAACCAAAGGTAATTTAACACATTCTCATTCCTTCCCTGCTTCTGTCACAATGCTACTTTGGCACACAATGACTTGTTGACCTGGAGTTTTTTTGTTTTTAGTACAGAAAATCTTAACAACAAAAATAATTATTCTAACATTACCAAATGTAATTATGGGAACTATTTGATTTTACCACGGGAGAAACACATCAAAGGATGACGGTTCAGGCTTCATACGATGTAGGGACTTCTGGGAACAATTATCTAGCTGTTAAAAATGGGGAGGAGGTATTTGGCACATTGTTTTAGAAAAGGGAAAGGGGAGGAGAAAAAAGAAAAAGAAGAATTATCTTTGTTTCTCTTTTGATTATATATTACTCATAAGTGACTGTGTGAATTGAAATATATTTTTAAATGTTCAAACTATATAAAAGGACATTCTATCATTTTATAAATTGGATTTAATAAATATGGTCTGATAATTTAAAACATCTATTGCTACTATAAAAAAAATAGTATGTTATGGAAATGCTACAAGATAGCAACTGTGGACTTCACATTTCATCTAAGGAATAGCCACATTGCCAATGGAAATGTGACCTTTATTTCTTACAGATTTGAAAATGCCTTCTTTTGACCTATAAATGTGTTGTCAAACAACTCAGTTCAGAAGACAGGACAGATTGAAAATCAAATAGGATTTATACTAGTTTCCAGATTTTTTTGTTATAAATCTAGAAGGAAAACTGAGGCACATCACAGCTAAATAAATTGCCCAAAGTGGTGGAGGAAGATTTGAACCTAAGCTATTGGATTCCTCACTACCTGATAATTACATCAATAACTGATTTGTAATGTTTGATCTTTTTTCCATTTGCCAGTTGTTAAAAGAAATCACTGTTACTATCTTACTACTGTTGCAGAGATTAAAAAATCCATTATGACCTTGGCCAAGTAACCTTATTTTTGACCTTCAGTATGGTCATAAACATGTTTTCCAGGTCCAGGTTTTAAATTCCCTGGTTTTATACTACAGGCTATCAATTATTTTAATAGTTATTTTATGCAGCCAAATTATTGAATCTGTCCACATCCTATTGTTTATCCATCATGTCGGTGTATGATTTCAAATAGTATAAAGCTTTATAGGTTACCATTAGCTACTTGTCAAAACAAAGTATTAGTATATTATCTTATGGAGATGCCAAATTAAGTCAATAAAATGAATTTGAGCCACAATGAAAGAAATCATTAAATACAGAGAGCCTAATATACAGCCCCGTGATTACAGATTTTGCCAGTAACAGATTGCGCCTCAAAGTAAAACCATGAAATTCACAAGAATCTATAAACCTCCCTTCAAAAATCTGATGGAAAGATTTCTTTTCCCAGAATTGTCTTGTGAAATATTTTCTAATTAAGGGAATTATTGTATTAGTCTGTTTCAAATGAATTATTCTCCCATGAAAGTAGGTGAAATCAAGGGCAAAGCGATATTTGTTCTCCAGAGCTGGGGCCCATCTCCCCACCATCCTCTTCTGAGGGTGGAAGAGCAGAGAGATGAGATCTGTTCCATTGTTCAATGCTTTGTGAAAGCCCAAAGGCACATGAGAAAATTGCAAAACAGAATTTTCTAACCTCTCGCTCATTCTCAAAAAATATTACCAGTACTATTTACTCCAATTAACATTTAAGAATAGATAACTCTTCCATATTATTACTATTGCTCTCTACCACTCACATATGAAAATACATTTCCTGAAAGGTTAAACATACAAAGTCTTGAAACTAACAACATGTTTTATGTATTGAACACTTGTGTGGATCACCTGAAGGTCTTAGTTAAGTTGAAACGACATGGAATAACTTTCCAGTTCTCTTGGACATTGTTTCCTCTCATTCCTTCCATATCAGGGGAGGAAAG
The DNA here is from genome assembly GCA_004027715.1 of Plecturocebus donacophilus. NCBI lineage: Eukaryota > Metazoa > Chordata > Mammalia > Primates > Pitheciidae > Plecturocebus > Plecturocebus donacophilus. Next base: position 4,937 of record PVKP010009107.1, read on the forward strand.
TGATGTTACTCTTGCTTTTCTCTGATTCACTGGAATTGGTCAACAGGGTAAGAGGGCAGGAAGCAAAGAATCAGAAAAGAGAAAGATTAACTGTATACTTTCTTTTTCACATGTCAAGATTATTGTGAAGTCATGGATAGAGACTGAATTAAGATTCTCTAGAGAGAACCAATGGGATATATACAAACACATACAATAAACTGGAATTTATTATGGGAATTGACTCATATAATTATGGAGTCCAGGAAGTTCCATGATGTGCCATTTGCAAGCTGGAGAACCAGGAAAGCTAGGGTCATAACTTAATCTGAGTCCATATGTATGTGAATCACAGGAGACAATGATGTTACTCTCAGCTCAAGGCCCAAGACCTGATAATTGAGAAGGGCTGATAGTGCAAGTCCCAAAGTCCAAAAGTTCAAAAACTGGGAGCTCCTATCTCCAAGGGCAAGAGAAGGTGAATGTCTCAGCTCAAGAGAAAGCAGATACGCCCTTTCCCCGCCATTATGTCCTACTCCACCCCTCAAAAGATTTGGTGGTGCCCACCCACAGCCTACCAATGCATGTGCCAATCTCTTCTAAAAACACTTTTGCAAGCACACCTAGAAACAATGCTTTACCAGCTCTCTGGGAATCCCTTAGCCCAGCTGAGTTGACATGTGAGATTAACCAGTACAAATCTATCTCATGGATCCGACTGACCCCGAGTTCTGGCTTTCCACTACCCTTTTTTCTAGCTGTTTGGCCCCAGGAAAGATTTTTAACATCTCTAAGTCTCAGTTTCTTCATTTGTGAAAAAGAAATAGTTATAGAACCCCCATGGCTTTGATTAGCACAGTGTCTGGCACATTAGCCATAGATATCACTAAAGAAGTTGCCTAATGTTTTCATTGTCATGGGTATTCTGCATTATTGTCCCTTTGATTTCTTTTGATTACATAATAGTGATTTCGATTAAAGAGGTTTGTCTAGAAAGGCAGCTACCCTCAATAGGGAATTAATCTTAAAGACCTGCCTCGTATTAACACTGTAACATAATATCGGTATTAATTTCCTCCTACTGTCAAAACAAAGTATCACAAATTACTGAGTGCCCTGTAGCCAACTTCTGCCTAGACATCTAGGTGTTTCCATACATCTGCTGAAATCTAGGTGGAGATTCCCAAACCTCAATTCTTGACTTCTGTGTACTCGCAGGCTGAGCACCATGTGAAAGCTGCCATGGCTTGGGGCTTGCACCCTCTGAAGCCATGGCCCAATCTGTACCTTTGTCTATTTTAGCCATGGCTGAAGTGACTGGGACACAGGGCACAAAGTCTCTAGGCTGCACACAGTAGGGGAGCCCTGGGCCCGGCCCATGAAACCATTTTTATCTCCTAGGTCTCTGGACCTGTGATGGGAGGGGCTGCCATGGAGACCCTTGACATGCCCTGGAGACATTTTCCCTATTGTCTTGGCAATTAACATTTGGCTTCTTGATATGTATGTAAATTTCTTCAGCCTGCTTGGGTTTCTCCTCAGAAAATGGGTTTTTCTTTTGTATTGCTTCTTTAGGCTGCAACTTTTTCAAACTCTTATGCTCTGTTTCCCTTTTAAAACTGAATGCTTTTAACAGCACCCAAATCACCTCGAGTGCTTTGCTGCTTAGAAATTTCATCCACCAGATACCCTAAATCATCTTCCCTCAAGTTTAAAATTCCACAAATCTCTAGGGCAGGGGCAAAATGCTGCCAATCTCTTTGCTAAAACATAGCAAGAGTCACCTTTATTTACTCCAGTTCCCAACAAGTTCCTCATCTCCATCTGAGACCACTTCAGCCTGGATTTCATTGTCCATATCATTATCACCATTTTGGTCAAAGTCATTCAACAAGTCTGTAGGAAGTTCCAAACTATTCCACATTTTCCTGTCTACTTCTGAGCCCTCCAAACTGTTCCAACCTCTGCCTGTTACACAGTTCCAAATTTGCTTCCACATTTTTGGGTATCTTTACAGAAATACCCCACTCTACCAGTACCAACTTACTCTATTAGTCTGTTTTCACACTGCTGATAAAGACATACCTGAGACTGGGTAATTTATAAAGAAAAAGAGGTTTAACAGACTCACAGCTCCACATGGCTGGGGAGGCCTCACAATCATGGTGAAAGACACATCTTACATGGCAGCAGACAAGAAAGAAAGAGAGCCAAACAAAAGGGGTTTCCTGTAAAAACCATCAGGCCTCGTGAGACATATTCACTACCATGAGAACAATATGAGAGAAATTACCCCCACGATTCAATTATCTACCCCTAGATCCCCCCCACAATGTGTAGGAATTATGGGAGCTACAATTCAAGATGAGATTTGGTTGGGGACACAGCCAAACCATATCACTGGACCTGTATTTCAGCCTCTGTATCTTATTCTATTTCTATAAGGGCACCTGTCATACTGGATCAGGGACCCACCCAACTCCAAAATGACCTTATCTTGACTTTATTAATTATATCTGCAATGACTTTAGTTTCAAATAAAGTCCCATTTTGAAATATTGGGGGTTAGGTCTTCAGTCCATCTTTTGGGTGACAAAATTCAATCCATCACAATATCTCTCACCTGGACCATTGCAAGAGCTTCTTCAATGTCTTTCTGCTCCACATCACCCACTCCCTGACCCCAATTAACATAAAAATAACCATATATTCCCTAATCGAAATGTAGCAGCAGAAGAAAGCTCTTAAAACAATGTGTTATAACAGTTATTCCAAAACTATTTTTAAATACTCTCTTAAAAGAAATTTAATTTGGTCAAGCCGTATTCAGCAATTTGGGGCCTTTCTCTTTGTCTTGTTGATGATTTCATTGTCTGTCTTCATATCTGATTGACCCATTTGACACCAGGCTCTGATGCTATTTTCAAGTAAGTAAGTAAGGTAACAAGCCCTTATCAAAACCTTTACTGTGCATATTGCGGGGGCAATTATATTTCATTAAAAAGGATTTTACCAATTCTATTTTGAGGTCATTTAGAAAAAACTAATATGTTCATAGTTAAAATTTATAATGAGAACCAGTTATCTAGCAACCAAATACATATGTGGGGCCCTGAAATATTGGAACATTTTGGTGGAAATACTTTATCAACCTAAAGTAACAGAGGGAATGGCTCTCAAAATAAATGAGTTTAATCACCTTAAGATAGGTCAACATGGTGTGACTCTAAACACAATGCATGGAGAACAGCATGGAATATTTCTCTAGCATTTCTGCTATGGACACATGGTTTAGGTCTGGTCGTGAGGAAACCCTGGATAAACCAAGTTTAGAGTTGTCTTATAGGATAAAAGTCCTGTATTCCTTAGACCGCCAAGGATGTAAGAATCAGGAAAACACGAAAGAACTTTTCTAGACTGAAGGAAACTGGTGAGACATGATAAATAAAAGCGATGTGTGCTTGCAGATGGGATTCTAGACTAGAAAGGAAATGGAGCTACTATTAGGACAGATTGCAAAATGTGAATGGTGTCTGAGAACTGAATGGTTGTATTGTATCAGTGTTTATTTTCTGACCGGAAGAGTATATGGTAGTAACATTAGAAGGTACCCTTGTTTTGGTGAAAAGGAGTTGTACACTGCCATATTTAAAGTTGATACACATACCCATCTAAAGAAAGAAAGGGAAAAAAAATGAGAAATGGGGAAAATGTAGTAAAATTTAACAATTGAAGAATCTGTGTGATGGGCATGCAAAAGTTCTTTGTACTTTTCTTACAACTGTTCTGTAAGTTTGAAAATTTTTCAAAGTAAAAATGTGTACACACAAAAATAATATTCTTAAATTATAAACAATAAATTTCTTTGGGAATTAATTATGGATTACCATCTAGAACCCATGACATGGCATCCCATGGAAGGCCATAGGCATACTAAGGGAGGCACGCAGATCATGCAGGATTGTTGCATAGGTACATACATAGCAAGGTGGTTTCCTGCCTTCATCCCCACCATCGCCTATACCTGGTATTTCTCCCCACATTATCCCTCCCCACCCTCCCCACTCCCTGCTGGCCCTCCCCTAACCCCCACAACTGACTGCAGTGTATGGTGCTTCCCTCCCTGTATCCACGTGTTCTCATTGTTCAACATCCATCTATGAGTGAGAACATGTGGTGTTTGATTTTCTGTTCTTGTGTTAGTTTGCTGAGAATGATGGTTTCTGGTTTCATCCATGTCCCTACAAAGGACACAAACTCATTGTTTTTTATGGCTGCATAGTATGCCATAGTGTATATGTGCCACATTTTCTTTATCCAATCTATCGTTGATGGACATTTGGGTTGGTTCCAAGTCTTTGCTATTGTGAACAGTGCCGCAATGAACATACGTGTGCATGTGTCTTCATAATAGAACGATTTATAATCCTTTGGATATATACCCATTAATGGGATTGCTGGGTCAAATGGAATTTCTATTTCTACGTCCTTGAGGAATCGCCACACTGTCTTCCACAATGGTTATACTAATTTACAGTCCCATCAACAGTGTAAAAGTGTTTCTATTTCTCCACATCCTCTCCAGCATCTGTTGTCTCCTGATTTTTTAGTGATTGCCATTATAACTGGCATGCGATGATATCTCAATGTGGTTTTGATTTGCATTTCTCTAATGACCAGTGATGGTGAGCATTTTTTCATATGTTTGTTTGCCTCATATAGAAGGCAAAGGTTTTTAAAGACAAAATGTGGAGGGTTACCTAAGTTATTTTGCAATCATTATCCTTGGCTACAAGAATCAATGGCAAGATTGGTGTCAGTCTAAGGCTGAAAAGGCAGTTGCTGGGAAGATGTCCTGGCAAAAGTATTCCTTGAGAAAGTTTGTCATGGCCTTCATACATGCTTGTGGTTTTGGAGAGTCCTTTTAGTTTTTATAATAGGCATGTATGTGAGAGAGCCCCTCCATTCTAGCCTCCCAACTCCATTTTGTTAGAGTTTGGCATAAGTGACTCCATTTTGAATCTGGCAACTTTTACATTTGTCTGTTTTGATCAAGGTCTTTCTCTAAAAGCATTGTTGATAATTTTGTAGTTACATTTTGATTGTCTCTTAATGCTGGGATGGACCTGTCCTGGTTGGTCTGGTTCCATGTCAAGTGGAAGAGATTGTCAAATAGGAATCAGTGACAAAATCCTCTTAGCCATAGTGGAGCAGCAAGGGAGTTTGGAGAGAGTGGCTCCCAAGCTAAGTTTTCCAGGAGTTGTTAAATTCAATTTTGTCCATTTTATAGATGTGAAAAATTTATAGATGTTAAATTCAATTTTATTCATTTTAAGAGCACTTAAAAGGAAGTGCTCCTTTTAAGGGTTAGACCAGCATTATTCTGTTAGGAGGTATGATTCTGTAGAAATTTGACAGGCAACATGTACAAAGTTTTAAAAGAATCCTGCAGAGCGAAAACAGCAATATGACAACCCCAGTTTATACAGTGGTTCTCAGCTGTGAACCTAGACCTGGAGGTAGCTAACTAAACAATCAAAAGGTAATAAGGTAAAATTGGGTTGAAGGAACCTAGAAGAATTCAAGGTTCAGCCCAGATTGTATGTAAATAATAAAAACTTGAAAACAATGAATGGGGTACAATGACAGTCGGTGGAATACAGGTTTTTTTTTTCTTTTTTCTTTTTCTTTTTTGAGACAGAGTCTTGCTCGGCTGTCACCCAGACTGGAGTGCAGTGGTGCAACTTTGGCTCACTGTAATCTCCACCTCTCAGGTTCAAGCGATTCTCCTGCCTCAGTCTCCCAAGTAGCTGGGACTACAGGCACCTGCCACCACACCCAGCTGATCTTTTGTATTTTTAGTGGAGACGGGGTTTCACCATGTTGCCCAGGCTGGTCTCAAACTCCTGACCTTGTGATCCGCCTGCCTCAGCCTCCCAAAGTGCTCAGAATACAAGTATAAGCCACAGAAACAATTTTTTTCTCTACAATTACCCCTACTTTCACCAAAGATAATCAAAGTGAGCCCAACTTATTTGTAACATAAGTTTAGCTTCATCAGACTGGGCTTTTTTTATGTAAGTTCAGCAAGGATGTTAAATTGACTTCATAGGAATATGAGACAAAATCTCTCAAGGGGAGAAAGACAAACCAAAGCTGACTTTAGATATTCTGCCTGTAGTACAATGTAAATGCAATATGACATCCCAGTCAAAACTTTGTTAATATAAACAATCGTATCCTGTTATAAGGAAAACAGATTTATTTTTCTTGTATAATTTGCATATAAAATTACATATCTTCATGAGAATTTTTAACTCTTAGTAATCTTAATTTCTAATAAAAACCTAAACAGTAAAGCAAATTTATTTGTGCATTCTGCTTAGATTGAATTTATAGTTTTACGATCTTAAAAATACAGCGGACATATATAAACCTATCTGACTTGCAACCCCAGGTTAAAAAAAAGTATGCAGACAAATCTGAAAACATTTCATTTTATTTTTATCAATAAATTTTTAAACTACAGCTTATTTATCAAAGATCTACCCAAGTTCCATGATCTTGAAATGTATTTGAGTTAATTATCACATTTCTATAAACTTTAGGTGTGCTCAATTATCTCTAAACCAATTTAAATAAAGCATTTTACTAATATTAGCATGAAACGTATTTAAGATTTTCAATTTGCTCAATTTTCAAATGTCAAAATTTATGCCAATAAAAAAAAGTGGTCAGAAGCAGGACATGTAGTTCATAGGATTTTGAAAAAAAAAAAAAAAAGAAGCGGGTGGGGGTGTTAGTTAACTGAGAAGCTCCCATCTGAGAAGCACGATCCAATACAGAAACAGAGAGAACTAAAAAAAAAAAAAAATTATAGCCTAAATATCAGCTGACTTCTAACCAGAGAGCTCTGAAAAACAAATTCTTTTCAAATATCTTATTATCAGGTTTTAGCAAGAACAAACAGCAACTATTCCTGACAGTATTAAAATGTCTTTTTCAAGTCAGTTCTTCTCATAGGTACCAATAGAACAGTTGTTTAAAATGAGGGCTCTAAAAAAAATACTTTTAGACACAAAATTTCCAATCTCCAAAGGTATACCCACTTCAAGTTCAATTCAAAACCAATAAGGCTTCTGTGGCTTAACCAGGAAAGCAAGAGGTGTCCCCTAGAGGGTGCAAGACAGTCCCGCTCAAGATCCAAAATTTCTCCCACACAGAGAGTAAAGTACTCTCTCTCTCCTAAGAGAGAAAAGACATTCATTGCTAACAAAGCAACAAAGGTTGAGAAAGATAAATTCTCCTTATGATAAATAATGCAAAAGACAGAAACAAACAACCAAATGAAAAACCAAGAACTATTTCTGAGATGCTGTAGATCAATAGTCAATGAGCACTCAAAACCAAATTTACAAAAGTCACAATTCAAAGAACAAATTATTACAAATGCTTTTCTTTTCTACCAATCCACATTTAGTAAAAACTAAGGGACAAAGAAATCTCTTCCTCTCTCAACTAGGCATTACAGATATAGATCTAAGAGAGCTCACCTTAATAAGAATTTTTACTTTCTGCTGGCTTTTGTCATATCTCTCGGGATCCCACCCGCAGGCTCTAAAGTGAGTGTGTATCTCAGCCTTTAGGGTCTTAGTTGGGTATAAGAATTAAATTAACATAAGATAGTTTAACCAGAAAAGTGCACAAGTTTTACATAGCATGGGAGCCCGCATAAGGAAATGAAGAAACAAAATACAACTGCTATGAACTATGTTTTCTCTGATCACAGATTCAAGGATAAAACATATAGACTCTGCAAGAGAAATGGCCCATCATGTGAAAAAATATCACTTAAAACTGATAGAAAAGAAGTTCACAAATTGTTACAGTCTTGGGTAACTTTGATTTGTAACCTGTCAATGAAGCCTGAGAATTGTTCTCCATTCAGCAGTCCAAAATCCCCTGCATTGCAGCAAAGGTACTCCTAAATATTGACAAATGAAGAGTTGATGCCTTTCAAATTATTTCCTCACAAGACTCAACTGTAAAGTTATTTTGGAAGACACAATATGGATTTTAATTTTTATGGGCTCTAACTTGATATTTCTGTGTTAAGAATGGACAATTTTATGTCTGCACAAAAGTCATCTCATTGGGTCAACTCCAAAACGTCTTGGTAATATCAATAATGCTACCACTAAAATTACACAATACATCTTAGGTGCTAGGTTTGTGCTAGACAATGTTCTAGTGCTTTATAACTATTCATCATTTAATCCTTAAAACAATTTAATGAGACAGATATTATTATCTTCATTTTATAGATAGGCAACCTAAACTCCTTGAACCCAAGTATTCTGGCTTCAGAATCTGTATAAGTTTAAACACTATGCTATCTGCCTCTTACTTTTCGTTTACTGCATGGATACATTTACAATATCTAATAGGCACACATAGTGGCTGACCTCAGCTGAAACCCTCCAAAAGTTCCCCTTCCATTGTATGAATGACCTCTGTGTGTCCTTGTAGAGAGCCAAACCTCCTCTTATTCCCTGAGTCTTATTTTTCTGAAGTCACTCAGACGTCTTGTTTCTTTAATTTTCCTCTCATGTACTGACATTTTCTCATATTCATTATATTAAATATTGTCACCTGGTCACTCTAACTTTCTTATTTTTATGGAAAATATTACTATCTAAAATTTAATTATATAATGATATTTATCAGTTTGTTTATTGTTTGCCTCCCTCTGTAGATTATAACCTTCATAAAGCAAGGATTCTTGCTCTGAGTTATTCCCTGGGTGTCTAGAACAGTGTCATGCATACACTAGAAGAAAAATAAACATTTTAGATTACTGAAGGAGGAAATAAATGAATAGATCCTGCTATTGTTTCCACATCTTTTCATTGCAATAAAAAAATTATCTGAAATAAGCCCTGGCTTGTATTAAGATAGATACATTTTTTGTACCCTGCATATATTTATTTTAATGTATATGCATATTTTCCATTAGTTTATAGACACCATAACAGCTATATATAGCTATATATACCTATTACTATTTAACATAAATGCACCATCAATCCTATTCTATTACTCCACTTGTTCCTATGAATTAGTCACATGTGCCCGAGTAGTTAGATCCACACTCTCCAAGGTCTCCTGCAATCGATTAAACAACACCCTGTTTTCCTGGCTCTCTTTCCATTATCTTTGAAACCACTTTAAATTCAGAGTTTATTATCTACATTGGTGTAAGCCCAAAGGTTTGTATTAAACATATTCACCTATTTAAATCTATGATGTACTATGCCTTTTTAAAAATCTCACCATACTTAACCTCTCAAACCTGCTTAACAATTATATACATCTCTAAATGCAGTTTTGTGCCCCTTTCTTCCTCAGACTACAAAAGCAATTATGCTTTTAAAACTCTACGGCATAAAACTAATCACAATAAATGAATGAAATGTCATTCTGAATGGCAAGCTCTTAACAAGCTACCAGGACAGAGCTTTTGAAGACATCAGTATTCACAAGACAGACCCTAATTCGCTGAGTCCACCAACAGGTTGCATGTTTCTCCCTACCATGTTAACAAATACAATTGTTGAGGCTGCTGTGTAATCATAACAAAAGCTAGAAAAGACACTGAGAGAAGGCTGTAATGATAGTATTTGGAATTTATTGCCTTCCAGTGAAAATAATCTCTGGCTCTGCCTGCAGAGTCACAGCTGACAAAGTCATACTGCCCCATATGGCTTTTCTCCGTGAAGCTTCATTGAGTGTCATCCCAAGAGTGGCGGAAAGAGTTCTGCCTTTTTCTCCTGTTCTACAGAAAAATGGTGTCGTGATTTATAAGGAAAGATGTGCCTATTACTTTGGATCTGTTCAAGAGCCATTTAGAAAATACGAGGACAGCAAAGCATCCATGCACTAGAGAGAAGTGTCTGGGGAATCTCTTTTAAACTGGTGTTTCTACTTGAATGAAAAGCATTGTTTCTAAATGCTGTTTCTCTCTCTGATAGGAGAGTCAGTAACAGGACATCAGGACTCTGAATGGCAAGGTGCTTATACACGGAGCCCAGCAAGGAGAAGATTCCATCCCTCCTCATCCCAGCAGGTTCCAGACTCAAATGGTATGGAAAGGCTGGTGGGAAGCATGAAAAACAGGGACACTCATCTGTCACCCCATTAAGTGGCAGTGAAGCCCTGAAGATGAGTTTAGGCTGCCAACAGCAATGGACGCTGTTCTCTCCTCCCGGAAGTGTTCACACATTGAAGGTGAGAATTCATTTACAGACTGAATATGGCTTCACTCTCTAAACATCTTACTGTACTATACTCACCCTTCTTGTGATTGAGAAAAAAGTGGCACTGAGCGGTCGCAGGAGGATGGAAAAACCCAAACAGGTAAAACAGGAACTAAGCAAAGAAATCATAGCATAACAGAAAACCCAAAGTAAGGGAGAGAAAATGGCCAACACTTCAGTTAAGGTGACATGTCCAGGACTCTTCAGGCAAACCAAGTAAGAAAGAAAGGCAGCAGTAATCCATAGTCTCCAACACCCCCTCCTTTTGCAGAATACTTAAGTATTTAGGTATTATTTAATACTGACCATGTGTCAGCTCACTACTGCAACTCCGTAAGAGAAAGAAATACACTCACTCTTATTCAGGCAGTGACACAACTCAATATTCCAGTTCTCAGAAGTATTCAATGGTTAAAGTACATATCTTCAGGAACCAGTACAGCAATTTGCAACCTATGTTCCCCAGGGATCAAGGGCCCAGGAGGCTTCCTCCTAGGCTGCCTTAGGGACAGGAGGTCACCACAGAGGTATGGCTCAGGAGACTCCTTCGTTCCAACCCTCTCCCTCTGAGCAGCCCTGTTTTATATGGTTTATATATTATGGCTCTGGAGCACAGTAGTCCCCTCTTGTCCATGGTTTCACTTGCCATGGACAAGGAGGGACTACTTGTCAACTGTGGCTCAAAATATTAAGTGGAACATTCCAGAAACAGGCAATTCATAAGCATTAAGTTGCAACCGTACTGAGTCGTGTAATGAAATCTCACTCTGCCCTGCTGCATTCTACCCAGGATGTGACTCATCTCTTCATCCAGCGTCTCCACACCACACATGCCCCTGCCCATGAGTCCTTTAATAGCCATCTGGGTGATAAGATCATCTGTCAAGGTGTCACACTGCTTGTGTTCAAGTCACTCTTAGTTTACCTCATAATGGCCCCAAAGCACAAGAGTAGTGATGCTGGCAATTTGAAGATGCCAAAGAGAAGCTGTACAGTGCTCCCCGTAGGTGAAAAGGTGGGAGATCTTGACTTAATAAGAAACAATATTGTGTGCTGAGGTTCCTAAGATCTATGATAAGAATGAATCTTCTACCTATGATGTGAGGAAGGAAAAAGAAGGCTGCTAGTTTTGTTGTATCACCTCAACCTGGAAACCTCAACCTCAACCTGGAAAAGTTTTGGCCAGGGTGTGTGCTAAGTGCTTAAGACGGAAAAGACATTCAATTTGTGGGCAGAAGACGAACAGAAAATGTGCTTCAATTGACAGCAACATGTTGCACTGAAAAGCATTGAACCTGAACAAAGATTTCGGCAGGAAATTCCCTGAAAGAAGTGATGCAAAGCCATTGACTGCAAGGGAGAGATGGTTACATGGATTCAGGAATAGGGAAGGTCACTGGTAGCCCAATGTCTGTGTCATTCACCTTGCTTCCTTTCCTCACGTAGGCATTGCACCATCTCACATCATCAGGTTGCCAGAGGGCTCATGAGGGTCTCCAGATGCCAGGGATACGCCACCCCCAGCCAGTGTCCAGGTTCTGGACACCATCCTGAGAAAGAATTCAGGGATGAATCAGAATGAAGTGAAAGGCAAGAAGCTTTGATCACAGAAAGGAAGCTCACACTTAAGAGAGAAATGTAGGCACACTGGTGAGAACCAGTCATGCCCAACAGACACTGGGTTTCTAATTTTATGGGTGTTTCCTTAGGGAGTGGAATAATGATTAAGTCTTCTGAAAAGGAGGGGGTTGGGGGAACTATGGTTACCACCCCCTTTCTCTCTTACTTGGGTTTGCCTGAAAAGTCATGGACATGTCACCCTGGCTATAGATTTGGCCATTTTCTCTCCCTCTCATTTTGAGTTTTCTGTTGTCCTGAGATTTCTTTGCCTAGCTCCTGTTTTAGCTATTGTGTTTTTCCATCCTCCTGCGACCACCTGCTGCCATTCCTATCTCAAGTCCAAGAAGAAGGGCAAATACAGTACCATAAGATACTTAGAGAAGCCATATTTGCATAACTTTGTTATAGTATATTGTTATAATTGTTCTGTTTTAGCTGCTGTTGTTAATCTCTTACTGTGCCTAATTTATCAATTAAACTTCATTATAGATAAGTATAGGAAAAATATAGTATACATAAGGCTTGGTACTAACTGTGGTTTCAGGCATCCACTGTGGAGCTTGGAACAGATTCCCTGCAGATAAGGGGACACTACCCTGTAGTATTTTATTGTTGTTAACATGAAGACTGCTATCTGGTAATTTGTGCAGGTACTAGTAAAATTTTAGCCCCTTATAGGCACACATCCTAGTTTACCTCAAGGAGCTCCGTGAAGATGAATATATTTAGCTATATGGACAACTGTGAGATCTGAAGAGGAAACACACTATTGAAAATATTTATGACTTGTTACATAAGACACTGCTTTGTTCCTGTGCTAAGTATACAGTTAGAACTGAATAAAGACAATCAGAATTCTTGGAACAGCCCGGGTTCTCTTAGACATTAACTTCACGGAGAAAGAATATGTTTGGATCCATGGCATGTGACCTATCAGCAAGTTGGTTACCTAGAAGTGAACAGAAAGGATCTGATGGCCTCTACAGTCATCTCCGAGTCAAGCACTTGGAAATCAGGTCAGGTCTTCACCACGAACAGGCCATGTCCAACACCACAGCCTGGTCCTGATCCCAATGGGCGTTGCAGGCTTGGCTGGCCATTCCCTTCCTGTGGTCTTGGAAACGTCTCCATTTCTTATCCCACCTGTCCTTCTTCTTTTAGGCCTCCTTTGTGGACTCTCTTCCCTGCTGCCTCTAAAAGATGTGCTGTCCACCAGGCAGAAAGAGTACACGGGTTCAGCTAGATACAGGAGCATCTTGTATCCACGGCTGTAAGTATTTGGAGCCCTGGAGGAAAATGCCAAGGTCTGACCCAGAGACGTAGGTCCACATAAGGACTTAGGAGTCTGCCGGTTAAGGCCAGGGAAGGGGAACAAGGGAAATGAGAGGGAGGAGAGAGCAGGGACAGTGGGCAGCTGTGCAAACAGGAGTATTCAAAAGAGCTCTGCAGAGAAACAGCCAGTAAGATCTCTCTCCCTGTTTCTCCGTCCCACAGTCTGTAAGCTACACACCTGAGGATCACCCTTGCTGCTTTCCTCTCACCGCCCAAATAAACTTGATTAGGTCTCGTTAACACTACCCTCCGTTTACTCCGGTCCCACCACTCTCCTCAAGGGCTCCTGTGAGTGTATCAGTCTAGCTCCTTTTTTCTTGCCTCCATCCTACAACAGCCTGCCGGCTTATTTCACATTTCTCCCTTTACTTCATCGTTGCCTCTTCCGCCGCATTTTTCATGCAGTTTTCATATCGCTGCCTCAATTCACATTGGCCAGCACCACCACTGCAGCTTTCAGGATAAACGCCAAGCCCTTTCCATGGCACAGAGGGCCCCCGGTGGTCAGGACCCTCAGCTCCAGGCCCTGGCATGTGCCACACTGCAGCATGCATCCATCTACAGCAAATGGACGTGTGGTTTTCAGCCCAGGGTGCTGATTCACACACTTGTGTCTTTGCCTAGACTATGCACACCACTTCCCCACCAGTGTTCTGCATTCCCCACGCTGGGCCACCTGATTCATTCCTACCAATTCTGTCAGAGCCGGCGTAAGAAGCATCCAGTGTGGAAACTCCACCATCCGGCAAAGCTGGTGTTTCCTGTATTTCCTGCTGTTGCTCCTAATGCATGTCTCTCTTAAAGAATTTATCTCATTGTATCACAAACATTTTATGTGTATCTTACATCTTTGCCACTAAGCGCTTAGAACAATCCTTGTCACAAAGTACGTGCTCATTAAATGCATGCTGACTTAACAAAATCAATAAATTAATCAGTGTAGATATCCCAAAGCATACTCATGATGCCTTTAAACTGACACCTAATAAATTTTTTTCACTTTGAAATTGATCACTGTAGGGTTTAATTCATTTTGAAATTGCTTAGGTACCTTAAATATCTTTCCTTCATTTTCTCCTTCCAGTTTTTAAAGATGTATCTAGAAAATAGTTTCAATATGATTCACATATTTACTAAAACTTTATCTCACTGAATTAGAAGATTAGGTATAAATATATTATTACTATACTTGTTACTATTTAGAAACTAAATAAAATATTTGAGCAAGTTTTCTTTTATGTAGGTATACTACTCCCCACCCCTGCATAAGAACGTTTAACATCAACTTTCTAGGCTGTGTGCAGTGGCTCACGCCTGTAATCTCAGCATGTTGGGAGACCAAGGCAAGTAGATGACCTGAGGTCAGGAGTTCGAGAGCAGCCTGGCTAATATGGGGAAACCTTGTCTCTATTAAAAGTACAAACTTAGCTAGGCATGGAGTCATGTGCCTGTAATCGTAGCTACTCAGGAGGCTGAGGCAGAGGTTGCAGTGAGCCCAGTGGCACCATTGCACTCCAGCCTGGGCAAAAAGAGCAAAACTGTCTCAAAACAAAAAAGAATCAAATTTCTAAATCGTTTATAAGATTTGGAAATAAAGTATCAGGTAACAACTTGTATTGGGAAATTCAGCAGCTTATTCCACTGCAACAGGACAGCAAACTTTTCTGTAAAAAGTGAGAGGATAAATATTTTAGGATTTGTAGGTCATATCACATATTATCCCTCTGAAATACACTTGTGTTTGTGTGGTGTGTACATACATTAATGACTGAGCTCTATAACTCTTAAAAGGTGTAAAAATCAGCCAGGTGCAGTGACTCACACTGGTAATGCCAGCACCTTGCTAGGCTGAGGCAAGCAGATCACAAGTTCAGGAGTCTGAGACCAGCCTGGCCAACATGGTGAAATACTATCTCTACTAAAAAAATACAAAAATTAGCCTGGCATGGTGGCATGCCCCTGTAGTCCCAGCTATTGGGGAGGCTGAGGCAGGAGAATTGCTTGAACCTGGGAGGTGGAGGTTACAGTGAGCCGAGATCACACTGCTGCACTCCAGCCTGGGCAACAGAGCAAGACTTCATCTCAAAAAAAGGTGTAAATATCATTCTTAACTTGAAGGCTGTTAGAAAAAAAGACCACATTGACCAGAAAGGATTTTGCCCACCAGACACAGTTTGCTGATCTTGGCTCTGCAGCATTTCTTTGTATTCCACTAATTATTTTGTTTTAATCCATTTTTATCAAGTTAATTTTTAGATATTAAATAGTTCATTCTTACGTGCAAACCAAGTAACATGAATTCAATTATCTGACTCTCCACAATCATTAATTAATGTACAACTTTCTGTATTTATTCTATATTGAAAGCTTCTAAAGGTAAAATCAGCAAGCTGAAGGGGAAGATGTAGTCTCAAGTGACTCCAGTTTTTGAATATAAGAGATTTGGTGAAAAGATGAATTATGTATCTGAAGTGGTCGACACACATTCCTTTACCATACAACATCTCTATCTTCCTTCCCAAATGTTCCTTTGTTACCTAAAATTATACTGAAATTAAAAAGCAAAGATCAAGCTTTCTGGAGGAAAAAGAATTCATTTGAGTATCCTGTGACACATTGTGGTGGAGACATGCAGGTGACAGATGAATGTCACAATCTTTAGACAAAAGAGTGGTTTCACTGAAGATATTATCTTTGGAATCATAAGACACAGGTCTTAAACCAAGAGAGTAGATAAAATGACCCCCAAAAAATGGCATAAAAGAATCAGTAAGCATGAAGACAATCTTGGAAGAACATGTGAGTGCTCTATTTTTGGCCCCACCGTGCAAGGTATCGCCCAGAATGCAGTAAGACAGTCCTGGGGGCAATGACTCGTTCTCCACAAATAGAAAAAACTCAACTGGCCCTTATGTCTCCAGCATATGCTCTAAAAGGCCGATTAGTAAGGGAAACGTGAACGTAGAAGCAAAACCGTCCAACATTTATCTAAATGTCATGGGTGTTTAAGAAAGCTGGAAATGACAACTGCTATTCTCTGTAAACACATTGCAAAAAAGTTTGTTGATCTAGATAGCATATCACTGGTTAAAGAAATTATATTGTTTTGTCCCTACACATGGCTCTGCATACAACATGCAAAATAAACTTTCACTGAATAAGAGTACTACCATGATTTCTACTGGTACTAAGAGAACTGGTTCCGCTCTTTTTTTCTTTTCTCCTCTTTTTGTGACTGTATAAAAATACAACTGGTAGCCTTCAAGTAATTTTTATTAAGATCCTTTGTACAGTGGTTTTTCACCCAAGTGAACACTTTTCATAATCACTAGTTGTTGATGACTAATTGCTAACTTTTTTATGTTCTCTAGGGTTAGCTGTTAACTTTTGCCAACTTAATAGGCACAGTTCAAAAATACGGAATACAAAGTATATTTTTAAGAAATAATTGTTTAGTGGAGAATTACCTAAACAGATTTTTTATAATTGCTAAACTCACACCTTCTTGACCAACAGTGTACATTATTCAGGTCTGAAAGAATGCTTCGGGTTAAGATTGAATGAAAATGTAAGAGGTGATTCGATTCATGTTCATCTTTGACCAAAGCTGACAATTTCAGAATTAAAATTGGGATCTGTCTTTGCTTTCAAGTTTGGTCCTAATACTGAATAATTTTGTAGACTAGTTTTTTTCCCCTACCTTTCAAACTACAAAATGGAATGTTGGCACGCAAAGGTCACCTCAGCCAGCCAGTTTTTCACAAAACATGGCGCGGTGACATTTGAATTCAACCTTGTGTCTACTGAGCTGCCCACCAGACTCGCTTTGACAGATCTGAGTATGATGGATGCAGATTTCCATCCAAAAGCTTTGGCTAGGCCTCAGCAGTAATACAACCTTTCTTAAAGGTTATTTTTAACCACTTGCTAAAAATTCCTAGAGGAAGAAAAAGTGACATGCCCTTTAGTAAAATGAATACAATAATATACCTACAATTGATACCTCTGCAGTAGAGTTTGGCCAATTGCCGGAGTGAGAACTTACTCCTTCATAACCAGGGGCTGTCCAGTCCCAGCCCAGGACCTTGAGTGAGGACCTAAATTAAAGACTATGCTGAAACTAAGCCTAACTCTAATTCTGAAACAAAGAAAAAGGGGTGAGGAGAAAAAAAGCCTCTAAGGTAATTCTTGAAAACCCTCTATTATATTGTCAGTTTGCGCTGATACTGTTTTTAGAAAGTCACATCAAATATAATGCAATGGATTTATTCATTAGGAATATAATCGACTTGGTGAAGGTTAATCTAACAGTTAAACAATGTTTGGTTCTATTTTCCAAAGATTTTAATAGATTTCCATCCCTGAAAGATAAAGTAGAAGACGTGCAATCAGCACATTGACTGGACCAACAAAATTAGCAGCACTCCATTTGAGATAATAACCCAAAATTATTTCCTAAATAAGACTCCATGTACTTTTACAATTCGTTAGTGACTGGTTAAGAAAACAAACAAAAAAAAAGATTGTGCAAATATAATTAATCTAGTTCACAGAATTTTGGTAATGCAGATTTCATTCTGACAGCATCAAAGCCAATGCATTGCCATTTTTAATTCACAAGCAAAAAATGTATTATTCCAGGGTTCTCCAGTTATTAAAGTAATAAGAGTAATTAACAGCGCCATGCTGGCTACGCATGGCTTGGACTGTATGTTTCTGGGTTTGGGTAAATGGGTGGCAGCGATCAAAGCCTTCTTCCTGAATCCCTGTCGTCTCCCACTGGGGTAGCTGTGGCTACAGAGAGTCCCCAAAGACAACTCTGAAGAAGATATAAGTATCTGGGAAGATTTTCCCCACTCTTTCACAGGAGAATTAGAAACCTAAGTGATGACCCTATGGCAATGCTCAGCGATATTAACAGTGTAAAGAAAGTGCAACTGAATATTCTTTTTTTCTGAGCTCAGGGTAATGCTTTTGTCTAAAAGTCATTTGATTTTTTCAATATTTCTACTCTAAAAAGTAAATCTGTTTCATTCGTTTTTTTTGAAAAACATTAGGTGTGATTTGTTTGTTATTTTACATTTTAAAAAGAGTATTTTTTTCAAGCCATTTACCTAGTGTAAAAAGCTAGGGGACAAAATGTTCATGTTTTGAGAGGCTCATCACTCAGAAAAAAAAAAACCCTACTACACCCTTTTAAGCTACTTATGCAAATATTAATTATTTATTTATTTTTTGAGACAGAGTTTCACTCTCATTGCCCAGGCAGGAGCACAATGATGCGAGCTTGGCTCCCTGCAACTTCCACCTCCCAGGTTCAAGAGATTCTCCTGTCTCAGCCTCCTGGGTAGCTGGGATTACAGGTGCCTGTCACTACACCTGGCTAATTTTTGGTATTTTTAGTAGACACGGGGTTTCACCATGTTGGCCAGGCTGGTCTCGAACTCCTCACCTCAGGTGATCCACCCGCCTCTGCCTCCCAAAGTGCTGAGATTACTGGCATGAGCCAGCCACCATGTCCGGCCAATATTTTTTTAAATACATCTATTTGGTATTGGCATCCATGAAGACTCTAAGCTTAGGTCCACCTCAGAAAAATTGTTATTGTAAAACACATGATGTGTGAAAACCTAATATTTCAGTTTATAAATCAGTGCTCCCAGCTTTATTGCTTACACAATGATATCTAAAAGAAGAAAAGTATATCAAGGCAGAATCCCACACTGGAGGTTCTTAAATCTGTTTCCTGCCTCATTCTTTAGCTGTGTGAATGTAGAACATTTGACAATCAGGATAGGGGGAGAGTGTCTGATACGTTTTCACATATGGAGCTGCAGTATAAAAATTTCCCATTTTATGGATTTTTCTAGAAAGCACAGAGCATGACTTCAGAAGCATTAAACTCTTTTAACATGACTCTGTTGCAATATCCCCACTGGCACACGTGCACTGAGGGGAGATGGTGGTGGTGAGCTTAGGGCTTAGTGAGGATTCCCATGTGCACCACATTGCCAGAGGGCATAAATACCCCTGGCTCCAATCTGGTAAGTTAGAGCTCCTGTGTCTTCCAGCTATGAAAATTATTTTATGTCCAAGAACCCTAGGCACTCAAGAAAATGAGTTAGGTTGAAACTATATAAAATCTTTAAAGAAAAACTTTGTAGATTTTGATGTAGTATAAAATTACGTATTTTGTTTATTAAAATTTCCCCATTTGGCTTTCAACCATATAAGATTTATGATAGATATGAGTGAATAGATGGGTGGGTGGTTAGAAGAATGATTGGGTGGTGAAAACTTCATATATATATAAGGCAGGATATTGTTTGAAACAAAAATGCCAGGCTCCTCTTCTCAAAGGTGAGACTTGAAATAAGAGAAAGATGAAGGCAGAAGCCCTTTCTCTTGAGGGAAAATCATACAACTTTAACCCTTTGTTAGAAGAGACCCTTCTTGATCATGAACTTTGGCCAATGAGGAATTCTAAACAAAAGCGTCTAAGGGACAGGATGGCACACACACACACACACACAAAAGTAAAATGCATTGAGAAAAGATGGGAAATCAGTTTGGAGAATGGGAATGGGTCCAAATACTTCAGTCTCTAAAATAACTAGTATGAACTTTGTAACGCAGAAATCTGAAGAAAATAGGGATTTATGATAAGGGGTCATGTTTGTATTTTAGGGAGATAATGTTAGCAGTCATACAAAGAAAGATAGAAAATGCTGAAACACTGTGCAGAGATAACAATAAAAATGGATAGTAAGGGACAGACCTGAGGGACAGTCCTTAAGTTCAATGGAAGGTCTTGATGGATGATTGAAGGAAAGGGATGGAAGAGGGAAGGAGTCAACAAGGAGGAGCATGGCCAGCATGGGAAGCTGGGTGCACAGTGAGATCCTTGCCTGAGAAAATTCAGGAGAAAGGACAAGAAATTTAGCTGGAGGGGAGGCAGTTTATAGAATTTAGAAAGTGCTAATATTGAAGTCGCTGTGAAATATTCAAGCAAAGAAATGTCTTATAAATTTTTGGAAATATACATCTGCCATTTCAGAGAGAGGCTGCTGTTGTGTATTTATGAGGCACCCGCAAAGTCAACAGCCTGAAGAATGGGTGAAGAGAAAAAGGGATCATTACTATTTAAAGCCTTAGTGAATGAGGCTGATCCAAAGAAGGGGAGCAAAAAGGATTGTTGGAATCCTATTAGAGGGGTCAGGATAGGCTGGTGCTCCGGAAGCCCGAGGAAAAGTGGGTCTTTAAGAAGTGGGAGACAAAACATTGGATCAAATGTTATAGAAAACCATTATTAGTGTAGACAAAAAAAGTAGCATACAATTTGCCAAATAAAAAGTCCACATTGTCGAATAAGGCAGCATCATTCTATTTAGGAAAAGTTTGTGATATGCAAGACGGGATGAGCACAGTTGAAAGTTAAAGATATTGGAGATACTGCAGTGGATAAAGTCAACCCCCTCTTTCTTGCATCCCTGTGGTGGGGGTGGAATCCTAAATTGAGGTGTATGGAGAGAATGTCCTAAGTTTCACCATGAGAAGAAGGAAGAAGGTGTTGCTTAAACAGGGAGGTGTGGTGAAAAGGAAGCATTTTAGGATGAGGGAAATGAGTGCATATATGGCCTAAAGGAAGAAAAGATAGAGAAGAAGGTTTCCTTAAGGAAACTAAGAATAAACAGAAGCCTAATGACAGAGGGAGTGATAGCTGTTCCCCTCCCCACCCATGACAAAGCGCACACGGCTCTGATGAGCTTCTACCTGCAGTCACAGAAACTCCCAAGCAAATACACAAAGGTGCTGGGATCTCAGGGAGGACACTGTAGATGTCCTGTAATCCTGACGTTGATGCCTGGGGGAACAGCCTGGAAAGTGCTGGGGCTCTGCGTGATGGGCTGCCAGATGCCTCAGGAAAGAAAGAGTGTCCTTGCACCCAGGGAGAGCTCACACATCCTGCCTCAGTTTACCCACACCTCTAGAAGCAGACACCATCACTGGGCCCTGAATCTCACACTGAAGAAAACCACATCCCAGAAAGCATCCGCAGTTTAATTTTAAAGTCCTTCGTTGGAATTTCAAGCACAGAGTTTAGCATATGGGTGACAACGAAAATCTTGAACTGATTTGAATGGACTAGAAAACTCTGATCAGCGATAATAACCACTACACAAGCAGGCGACGAGTGAGTTAGCCAGGTTGTATGTAAACTTCTGTTCCTGGTACCTTATCATAAACAACAGACATATTTTGCTGCTGTTCTCAGGTAGAGCAGTTGCATTAATTACACTCCCTAGTACACGGTGCATTGTGTTCAGCAATGGTTGCAAGATTTCTCCTTTCTTGTTTAGCTTTGTTTTTGTTCTCTTGTCTGTGTCTTCATCTCAATTCCTCTTTCTCCCAATAGACATCTATGTCCTCTAATAATGTGTTTGAAATAGATCTTCCAATATGTGTGTGTCCTTGTAAAATACGTAGTGTTCTGTTTGTTTTTAATTTACATAATACTGTACAAAAAATCTCCCTGCTGTTTACCTTTTTATCTCAGCATTGTTTTTAAAATCCATCCATGTTGCTGAACGTACAGTCTGTCACCACAATGCAAATTAGCTCAGATATAAATGGTAAAGAGGGGAATGATGTCAAGATAACAAGTTCCATTGCTTCATAAGCAATTTTCCCAGCTTTCTCTTGTTTATGACCAACAAATAAGCGCTACTGAGCACAAAACATACAAATCCAGGTGCCAGGTATAAGATGCAAGCATTGAGGACCACAGTAGTGTTCCCAACATTCGTAAACCTCACGTGCTTCCTCTTGTCTTGGCTTAACCACCTCTTCCACGGGCGCGTGGATACATGCTTCTCTTCAATCTTTGTGCCTTTTTTTCCATCTCCAAAGTCAGCAGGCTAAGCAACCATACTCTCTTCCACTACTTAAATTTAATTAAGATAAATCCTTATGTGGACCTTAATAGTGTTATATGTATTCAAAATTTGATGTTTTTTAATTGTAAATACAACCAGTAGAATAATTACTGTTATTCACAGTATTTTTGAGGGTGTCAGTGCATACATTTTGAGTGTCTTGCCCCAATCCTATTTTTCTCCTAAGCTGCTATTTTTAGGGTATGACTTTGCGAACACGAGGTTTTCAGTATTCAAATCTCATTTAAAACAGAAAAATCTGTACATCAAAACCATTTTGTCTAGGTTGCGTAGCAAGTTAATCGTGAACCTCCATATGAATCTTCAATATTTACTTACCATTGACCTAGTGATTAATATTAAGGTCATCTCCAAATTCCCAAACATTCAATGAATGATTAAGTATAAATTCTAACAGGAGACAGTTTCTTTCCTCAAGGAACTTATTTAGATGAGAAGCGAGTATATTCAAAACAGAATGAAGAACACAAAACAATATAAGTCAATTCCAGGTAAATGGTACAGTAAATTGATGGAAAATTACAATATATTTTTATATTTCATTAATAGTGTTAGGAAAGTTGGCTCTTTTGGTAGATAGCATTACTGTTGTGATATTCACTGTCTCTTCTGAATGTATTTCTGCCAGGTCTATTTCTTAGGAAGGTTAATATTTTCCACTCATGTTCATTAGTGTTGGTCATATGATTTGCTTTGTGCGGTAAAAATTTAGCAGAAATAATTGTGCCAGATCTGAGCAGCAGCATTCACAGCCAAGGTGCGGATCTGCCATCTCTTGTTAATTTCCTGGCAGATCCCCTTAAAGGACTAGACTAATAAGACATGGAACACAGCCTTACCCCACCTAGGGAGTTGTAGGGCCCTGAATTTGGGGTATTTGTTACTGAAGCTTATACTAGCCTAAGCTGATAGAGCTATTCATTTGGAATGGAGAGGAAAGAAAGTTAAAGCCCTACTTATAACTATAAATTAATCAATTAAGGTAAAATTATAAAAGCAGTAGAAAAAAATAGGATGTTTTTCAATATGTCTATGTGACAAAAGTCTTTCTAAATAAAGCATACAATCCAGTGGCCGTAAAGAAAAAGTAGATATTTTGGGCTATCTAAAAATTTAATGTACAACAAATAACACATCTAGTTATACAAATTTGGGGACAAAATCTGCAATATACATAAAAAGCAGATGATTTATAACTATAATGTGAATATGGATCTTAATCCAAATTAATATGAAAAATAAACTGGAAAAGTAGACTAAAACTAACAATACAAAAAGAAAAAATAACAATTGCCAGAGAATATGAAAACATGCTCAAACTCGCAATAAAAAAGGAAATCAAAACAATAAGAACACATTTTAACCTTCAGATGGTCTAAAATAATCTGGAAAGGAACTTGCTAAAATTAAAATATTAATAGTGGTTACCTCTAATGGGAGGAAAGCTGGAAAGGAGAGAAGTATGAACCATAATTTTCTTATTCTTACTCGCTACAGTTCTATACTGTTCCATTTTTTTCACCATGACATATTTAGGCCACTGAGTTTAACATACATTTAATAAAAAAGTAATGGAATAATATGAATGATCAAGAAAGGCTTCATAGCATAGGTGTGGCTTGGGCTTAAGGGATAAAAAGAACTTAGAGCAATGGCTTTCAGTGGGAGTTTATTGTTCCCTAGGGGACATCTGGCATTGTCCGCAGGCATTTTCAGGTATTCAAGGGAGGGGTGCTCCTGGCATCTAGTGGAGAGGAAACCCAGGGATGCTGCTATCCTACAGTGCACAGAACAGCCACCCACACCAGAGAACCATGTTGTCTAAAATATCAACAGCCCCATGGTTAAGAACCCTTATTTAGAAAAAGGAAAGGGGTGCCTGCCTCAAAAGGAGAACGGCCGGGGCAGAGGCAGCAGAGAAAGAATGCTGACAGTGTGAACAGTCAGCAGTGATTACACCAGTTACTCTGGAGAGGAGGGCTCAGGTACTCTCAGGGGGCCACTCAGCACTCCATTAATACACTCCTAAGAATTTTATACTCTTCAGGGACAAAGCAGAAGGAAATGAGGAAAACAGCGTCAAAGCTGTTTTGGTTGACTTGCATTACTTCAGACTTATTCCATTTAATTTTATACCCTGTGATTATTTAAAAGGTTTCCATTTTAATCAAGACTATTTACTGCATTTTGGAAGTCTGTTCTGCATAAAAATGTCACATGTATATAATGACATTTTGAATGTCCAATTTGATGCTGTTTTAAAAAATGGGTTATATACAAAATGATTAGTAAATATTGATTCTATCTAATAAGCTGGATTAGTGAGGCCTAGCATGAGAGGAAAATGATTAAGAGAATAAAACATTTGTTTCCAGTATAACTCCTGCCATGAAGTATCAAGATATGCTCTGATAAGGGATTTCCTTGCAGAAGGTGAACCTGGGAATCACTAGATCCAAAACTGTTGATCAGGATGATCAAATGTCTTCCTATTGAGACCCAAATAGATATTCCTGCCAATTGCAGCTCTTTTGCAGAATAAAATTTTGGTCCAAGAAGCTCTGCTAGGTTAACTAACTGTGAAAGGGAAATGAATGTGATTTCCTTTGTCAAACACTTTTGCAGACCCTGCTGTACATGGATGACTTCATAGTGAAAAGGTTTTGCTCTGACCAAAATCACATTTTTTCACTGATTTAGCCTGGATTGTCAGTACACAGAGGATGGGACACAACCATCTACATTTCACAAAGATATTTCTGGGCTGTACCACGATTCTCCCAACATTTCAATTCCCAATTATCTACTTTACTGGCAATACTGTCCAGAAAGCCTCTTTGATTTAGCAAGGTAAGCCTTGTACTTTGACAAAATGCACCAAGAAATTTCAATGTCGGCCTAACCTGGCAGATACTCCAAGCAAATGCATCTCAATAATCCAGTGGGACCATTTGAAACATCTTCAGTAACTGGAGAAAGAAGGACGAGGCATTCATCTCCCTTAGCGTGGCAGCTACAAATGTGCGGGTTGTAGCTCAGATGAGCAGAGAATTGTGTTAATGAGACCAAGGTCACAGGTCTAATTCCTGTGTGGCCCTCTTAATTCTCATCTGTTACGTGGCCAAAGTATGTATGTAAGTAAAGCTCCTTGAGCTCAACACGATCCAATGGGAAATTGCCGAAGAAACAATTTGCAGATGAAACAAGGATGAAGAGTACAGTCTTTTCAGATGGGTTAAGAATGATGTACACAGGACTCTTAACTAATCATGTTTTATACGGCATTTCTTGAAAGTTGTTCTCAAAATCTACATTTAATTGGTTAAAGTAATCACTTCATGGAAATAGGACACTTTAGTACGAATAGACAATCAACTGAAAATTGAATATCCAACATACGTATTGTCACATAGATGAATAACTTTTGAATTATTTTCTTTTACTTCTCATCTGCTTTGTTTTCTAGACATAGCCCAGATTGAAAAGTATCAGAAAGTAGTGAGAGAAATTCCAAAGATTACACTTTATATGTTACATTCATTTAGTCTTTTTTATGTTTTACTTTTAAGACAGAGTCACATTCTGTCTCCAGGCTGGAGTGCAGTGGCACGATCTTGGCTCTCTGTATCCTCTGCCTGCAGAGTTCCAGTGATTCTAGTGCCTCAGGCTCCCAAGTAGCTGGAGTTTCAGGCACACACCACCATGCCTGGCTAATTTTCATATTTTTAGTAGACACAGCATTTCATCATGTTGGCCAGGCTGGTTATTGTCTTAATAATGAGATGGTTAATACATTCAGTTCACCATAGTCTCCCTTACCAAAATTCCACAAATAGCACTCATATCTTGTTTTTCAAAGTGCAGTCCATGAATCAACATCACCTCATAACATGTTAAAAATTCAGAGTCTTGGGCTTCACCTGAGACAAGTTAAAAATCTGTACATTGACAAGATGCCCAGGTGAGCCAGGTACATAAAAGCTTGGGAAGCACTGCTCTAAGAGAGATCTAGTGAATGCTGTCGTCCACGTTACATCTACAGAGTCACCTGCCCTCAGTAACCATTCTTTGATGTATCAGCCACCTGTTTTACAAGGTTGATAACAACACCAGGTTGTTGTTTCATGAAAAGGTTCAGAGCTCACTAGAATTTCATGTGGTATCACGGTTATCCAGATGTCTAAACCATCAGCAGGAGAGAGTAACCAACAATGGTTTTCCAGTTCAACATATTCCTTTACCTGTGAGTGAAAATCAAAGGCTGCTCTTGAATATAAATAGAACATCTTACATATTTGTTGGCTAACCAGGTAAAATTTAATGGCGTATTTGTGGTATCATTTTAAGTGCTCACAGTCTGTAAAAGTGCCATTTGGATCTGCTGCACTGTGGTTTAAACATTGGAAAATAACATTTTGTGAATGCTTTTGTTAGCTAATAAAAATGGTTAATATTATATTAAAATACTGTAGTTTTGGTAGCTTCATGCACAAGTAGCCCTTTTCAAAAGTTTGGAACCAATGATTTCTCATATGACAGAGACTACTGAATACATCACACCTTTTAAATAAATTGTTATTTAAAGATTTGATCAAAAATAATGTACCAAATATTTTAACTCTATTAGCCAAGAATGAAACAACTCTTAGGAAGAATAGAGGTTTTACTGCAACATATAGAAAGCACTGAAAAAGAATTGAGTATTTTCAGCTCAGTACTTTTGTTTCAATATCTAATGACATAAATGTATATGATTAAAATCTCACTCGCCTTCATTTGAGACATACATTTTTCTTCTAAATGCTTACTGTGCAGAATACATTTCTAACCTACATTATAACTCTCTTGCTCTGTTGTCCAGTTCTCAAAAATTACCTAATAGGCTTTAAAGTGTTATGCTGTGCTACGTCTTTTCAGAGATGGACAAAATACAAAGTCCATGAAGAGTAACAAGAGTGATTTCTTTGATCTAATAAAAATCAATCAAGCTGATTTGTGTTTTCCTTCTTCAGTGATTTGTCTATTGCAAACACTTCCATGTTAGGAACACAGCCTCCTTGTTTGATCTTCTATGACCAGGTGTAGCCACACCTTCTGTCTAGACCTCTGAATACTTGTGTACTGGGATACTGATAGGCAGAAGCTAATGCTACAAACTTCCAGGGCCTGGATGGGTCCCTAAAGTGCCAGGGAAGTGCTTACCAAGTAACAAGCCAGCGAGTTGTCATGAAAGCATACTAACAGTTAAACTGGCAGGCTCACAGCGGAGACCAGGCAGACACACTCTGCACCGCCCTCATCTTTGCCACAGGCCACCACCACATTCCACAGTCATTTTCAAACACATGGTTAGAGCAGGTTTATGCCTCTCTGATTTGGCAGATGCACTGTATATTTACTGTGATGAAAGAACATTGCCATTCAATCCACAAACAGCTGAAAGTAAACAAAGGAAGTTTAAAGTGAAAATGTATGACCTTTTCTCATCACAAACTCAAGAACTCTCATCCATTCTCATAGGAAAATGAAGGGAAGAGGGGGAACCCTGGACTGAGTTTCTGTACTGATTCCAGCAAACGGCCAAGCCACAGTGGATGAGAAGTCCTGGATATCCTCCCCACAGATCCTGACTCCTGAGAGACAAATGCATCTATATGACTTGAATGAGGTTAACTTTTGGTCTTGGACCTCTGACATGATTTGAATTTTCTTAAATAAAGGTTTTTCTATACAGCTTGGTCTAGACCTCATATCACGCCTGGAAGGTGGCCAGGCGTGGCAACTCATGCCTGAAGTCCCAGCATTTTGGGAGGCCAAGTGGAGGGATAGCTCGAACCCAGGGGTTCAAGCTCAACTCAGAAAGTTGAGCTCAAGGGGGCTGAGATTACACCACTAGACTCCAGCCTGGGCAACAGAGGGAGAGCCTGTCTCGGATAAATGAGTAATAAAAAGAAATTTGGAGGGCAAGTTTACGTCTCCCTGAGGTTCATCTTTTTTCAATATGCAGACAAAATACTCTAGCAAGTTTAGGTCTTTGGAATTTACCATACAATTTTCATAGCTATAGGTTGTGTAGACGTTAGCAATTGAAAAATCACCTTTCAACAGGCTCTCAAAGTGCATTTACAAACTAAGTTAATGTAATTGCTAAAGATAAACCTATTCCCCTCCCTTACTTTTCTCCCCAGACTAAGTGTTGGAACATTCCAAGGCTTTGCCCCAGTAGAAACTCAGCTGAAGGCAAAAACAAAAAAGTCAAGATAAAGTTTATAAAATGCATCTGTTACGTTTCTGACAAAATAGGTACTTCCAATAAAAAATGAGGCATAATTAATATGGCTGTTTCAGTCTTTAAAATTTTACCTTGGGAAACAAAAAGTGTTGTAAGACTTTGGATGGGTCCCACTTATCACCTTTATTCAAGAGTAACAGCACAACTTTCACGCATACATTTATTCTTTACATTTATATCATGAAAGCCACTGGACAAATGCACAGAAAGTTCATGCACTGCCTTTCTCACTGACATTCCAGAAATCACTGTGGCAAAGCCGAGTCTTGTACACAGATTGGAGCTCAACGATGTTTCATTTGCATCAAAACCATCCATTGTCACTTGATTTCACATAATACCATTTGCTAATCTTAGTAGTGGGTAAGAACATGGTGCTCTAAAAACTGTGGGAAACAATGTATCTGCTTCCCAACAATGCAGAAAATCTAATGTTTATACACATTTAAATACATGTATTATGCCAAATTGCAGAATCAACACAAAACCCTTCAATCCTACAATTTTTAACCCAATAATTAATTTAAAAGATTTTGTATGTAGAAATATGTATGTTTTATACATATAATGGACAAAAGCTAGCAAATATCTTTTTATACCATTCTCTTTGACATGACTAAAATATCAATCTATAATTTAAGCTATATAGCACAAAGCTTTTTTTAATTGTTGGTATTAACCAACCCTCTTAAACTGGAAATTTTTAAATCAATGACTTTTGAATTATGATGTAAGCATCAAAGATGATGTGCCGTGGAACAGATGTTTAGAAAATGAAACTTTATCTCTTAAACATCAATGAAAAGTAAAGCCCTTACAATATCTGCAATATCTCAGAAACATGGAATCATAAAATTTTAGAGCTACAAGAGATATTTGAGATTCATAGTTCAATGTCATCATTTTTAAAATTAGGAATTTGAGAGCTGGAAAGGTTAATTGACTTTCTCATTCTCAAGGTCACAGAAGTTGTTAGTGGCAGAGTGGGAATTAAACATCCCAGACAATCCACATGGCCTTCCCATCACAAGGGGTTTGGCATTTTGGCTCTGATGCAATCATATTCTTACAGATACACACACCTGGCTCCACTTCTGTGCTTCTACTGAGAAGAAAATAAATTGTACATAGGCCTTTCATTATTCCAGGGCTATACTTCTCTGACACAACTTCGTGCCCCATAAACCAGCAGGGCAAAGTCTGTCCTGTAATGGACTAGAAGTCAATCTATGAACATTGACATGAAATCACTTTGGGGAAATATTGAAATATAGAAATCTTCCTGGGCCACTTTCAGGGAGAAACTAAGTTTGTAAGGTCTTCTAGTCCCACAGTGTCTATGGGAACATCTCAGAAGCTGAGTAAAGTCAAAAAGTTATACAGCAATCCAGTC
Organism: Plecturocebus donacophilus; assembly: GCA_004027715.1. NCBI lineage: Eukaryota > Metazoa > Chordata > Mammalia > Primates > Pitheciidae > Plecturocebus > Plecturocebus donacophilus. The sequence continues at coordinate 34,826 of PVKP010009107.1, forward strand.
AATAGATTAATAATAAATTAATTAACCTACACTTAAATAAAAAGAAACTCAAAAACCTTCCTCAGAACATTTCTATGTATGTAGTATCTAAAAGAATGCCTGCCATTTGGTAGATTCATTATAAATAAAACATATTGCTGTTCACTAGTGGATTAATAAATCCATAAATAAAAATAGGTCCACACACTAACCTACTGAAACCAGTGTGACTGGAGGCAAAGGCTGGCAGGCTTCTGGGATCTATCACTTGGTTTATGCCTGGTAACTCAGCTGAGAGCCCAGATCCAGGTGCCAGTCAGCAGGATTGGAAGGCTGCCTGGGATGTGTATATTCAGGAATCATCTAAAACAGAGCATCATTAATGATCTGAACACAACTCAAAACCAAGGGAAAAGAAAAGAACTTGCAGCCAATTGACACTGGTGTAGGAAAAAGGGTGTTCGGAGATCTTGACTGGTAGGAAATGAAAACGTTATTCCTTTCAATGTTATGCATTTAGAAATAATATATGTGTTCAAATGTTCTAGATGCTGCACTCACCCTTCTTTCCTGCCACTACTTAATACTACTATAGGTAAGTTGTAAGTTTCACAGATCGTTAAATTTCTTCTTGCTCTTATGCTGTATCCAGATATAGCATAAGATATGGCATATCCACATATGGCATAAGAACAAGAACACAGAAGAGAGTCAGAGGTAAGAAGTGTAGCTGTAGATCAGGTCTCCAACATTTTTGGCCATGAATCCTTTTGGCAGTCTAATGGACTCATAGTTCTTGGACTCAAAATTTATTGTCTCATTGTAGAATAATGTTTATAAATATGTAAAATATAAATTTAAAGTAAAAGACAAAATATTTAATATAAAGATAATGAAAATAATAAATATGAATATAAAAGATACTACAAAGGAAAACAATTATATTGAAACACACATATCAATATATTTGAAATATGCATATAAATATATTAAAGAGAATCTACTATAATTTCTCAATAACAAGTAAATTTTTAAGATATTCACAACTGTTTCATGATAGAAAAACATTTTTGATATTTATAGGTGATAAAATCCACAATTGCTGCTGATGCTTCTGTGATGGGTCTACGTTGATAATCACTGAAAATGTTCCATTTTCGAAGAAAATAAATGAAAACAAATGTGCAAAATTTTTTTCAAGTTCGTGGAATCCCTTAATTCTTTCCACAGACTTTCCAGGAAGTGTGGCTCCAGGTTAAGAACCACTAATTTGGAGTGAGACCAACCCCAAGTTGGAAGTCTAGCTCTGTCATAGGTGATCTCTGATACTGGATAGGTTGCTTATTTTCCATGAGTGCTTCAAAAAGGGGAGAAGTACATATCACATGGAATTGTTGAAAAGAACAATGTCGGCAGTATGGTTAGCACATTGTCTAGTGCATATTAAATGCTCAATGTATTATGCTTTTGATTTGCAGTGGAATAATTTTTCCTCCTCGATATTTTGGTCTTTCAGGATAATTTGGCTTACTTACAAATAAACAAGTAATAGTTCTTCTCTATTGCTGAGGATTCAATTCCTCTTCATTTTAGCAATCTAATACAAAAAACAAAACAATATCAAAGTACTAATGGGACCAAAGTCACATGTGATTCTATCAGAGCCTAATATAAATGTTTCTTACACTAAAACTTAAAAAAACTTCATAAAATAAACAAAATATCAAATCATTTTGATACACCCAAATGCAGACTCCTGGGGAAGAGCTGGGCATTGGATTTGAGAGCCTGAGTCCATAAGATCAATGACAAAACATAGCATCTTAAGCAGTAGATACCAAATGTGATCTTGCCACTCATAAGAACTGGGTGTTTGTACCTAATTCATCTAAAATTCTTAAGTCTCTGAAAAACTAAAGAGAATAAAATATCTGATGATGCAATTTAAATTCAGCACAACAAAACTCAGGTCAGACATGCCCACCTCAGAAGCAGGTGAGAGGCTGTCTGGTAACTCCAGCAGGACGCTTGGGTGGTTCACCCACACCCCCATTTCAAAGCATTAATGAAATTTTCACTCAACCTTGCCCCCTGCCAAAAGTTGAAATGGAAAAGTAGGTGTCATGTTGGTTGGGAGGAAAATCAGAGACTTAGAGAATAAGATTTACTGCCTTTTTGCCTATTTAGAATATTAGCAAATACCAAATTTCACAGACCAACTGGTATTTTTCATCAGTACTTTCATTTAGCTATCAGCTTACCCTTCTGCTATACAAGAGTGATTCAGTTCATTTAATCAAGCATATTTTGAAGACTATTATCTGTCATTCATATTCAACAATTGCTTATTGGTGTCAGCAATAGCATCAGATTCTGGAGGCTACAACCATGAATAAAAACTCATCTCTATTTTAGGGAGCTTGTAGTTTAATGTGCAAGATATTAAGTATATTCAGGATTCTAAAAATGAGCCCTAGTTTATCAACATCCAAATGTAGCTTTCTGGGACTGAAAGTACATGCCTCTGCTTAAAAAGATATCAATAATGTTTATGTGAATGAGTGAATGAATGAATACTTATAGAAAGAGTATTCCCAGAGACGTATGGCTTGAATATATTTATGTTAAATAGATGTCTTATAAATGTATACAAGGATCCTTGCTCTACACCAAAGAAGTGTTCCCAACATTGAGGACTCATCCAAGGCCAGAGGAATGTCATACATTGATTAGTTTTCAAGAGAGCACAAAAACAGTTTCAAAAGGAATGTTTCATTTATTTATTCTTATTTAGAAGACCCTCAAAAATTAAAATTAGCAGAAAGGAACATTATGTGGGAGAATTAAAGAAGAAAATTAGTAGCTTTAAAAAAAATACTTAAAACAAATTACAGATACTAGCAAAGAAAGGAAGTAAAGGGGAGAATGTTGGCAACCTATGAAGTGACCCATGTCTCTGGAAACAAAATAGGAGATGGGAATATAGAGTGTAAGGACAAAGGGAATGGCATGTGGTTCCAGCATGTGGCTACCTTTTGTCAGAAAGGTAAAGAAAAAAATAGAGGTCAGAACCTGGGAAGAGAAGTTAGGAAAATAATGGAGATATGTTACTAACCAGAAAAAGGGAAGACTGCTTTATGAGGTAATAAATCCCCATCTTTGAAAGTACTGAAATAGGAGATGAGCAAATAAGAAGGTAGAGGTGATTGATTTATCAAGTGTGGAGTGCGGTAAGTGACATTTGAGCATGTGGGGTTAATTCTAATGCCTAGAAAAGCCTATAAGCCTATGAACACTTCCAAACAAAAGTAGTGTGAGGCCACATCTTAAAAGCAAAAGAGAGGAGGCAGTCTCAGAAAAGTAAAAAGAAAGTGGAAAAGAAACAGAGAGGGAGGGAGTGAGAGAAGGAAGGAGGAGAAAGCGTGGAGGGGAAAGAAGGAATGAGCCATCCCAAGTCCCCAGTGCCAAAGTAAACCTTTTCCCCTAGTTCCCCTTTGAAGACACCTGTGTAAGGTCAGAAAATTGCCAGCTGAAGTAGCACTACTACTAAAATGGGAAATGGCCCATAAGTTGGTTTGGTGGAAGTTATTTCAGGAGTATAGAATAAGCTGGCGTTCTGATTATGCCACTAGAACTTTAGGAGAGCTGCAGGAACAAACTGCCCCCAGAGCTCCATCCTCAGGCTTCAGTAACATAGTTTTCAACAAAGGGTTTATGGATCCCCCTGCAGCAACACTAGTAAATCACACCACACCACTAACTAGTCCAATAAATGCCTTTCTTTTGCTTGAGAAATTCACTCCTGCTGAGATTTGAACCATAGGCCCTTAGATGCAGAGGAACTAGAATCAAAATGGTGATGGCCAGCCCTAGAAACAGCAACTTAATCAGCTCCCTGTGTGTTTACAAATTGCCACATGGGAAAAGGTTCCTGCTCACTGAATGCGTTGGCTTGAACTAATGAAATCAACCATAGATTTGTGACTAAGAAGCTGACAGTGAAGTCAAGCATTCTGGTTTTTCCCATTTTCCATTGTCCAATAACTTCAGCAACGATAGTGAATGCAGGGAGTTAATACTTTTATTTTTCTTTCAGAATGCAAATTTAAAGTTTCCTTATTCTCTGAAACAATTTTTCTTTCTAGTAAGGTAATTTTTAAAAACAAAAACAGTATTTATGGTAGAAACTTTCTTTGGATAATGGTTCTTTAATGTTTTAGAACTTCATTTTCATCAAGAATTCAAGTTCCTTTAAGATCAACACTTGCAAAATTAACGTTATAAATTATATGAAAAGAGACAGACTTGACACTCAACCAAGTAACATAGAAACCCCTATTTCCTTATGAACTTCCATCATTTATTTTCTTTTCTCTAATTTTATTACTCTAAAGTTCACTTTAATGTAGCTGTATTAGGACCAAGAAAATTAATACTAAACTACTGGAAGTGAAAATCAAGGCACCTCTGATTTAAGGACTTTTATTTGAAATTTTTTTGAATCCATTTCCTGGCTGTTTATTATATATCTTAACAAGAGCCAAACTTTCTTTCAGTCATTTATAGATAATTCAGAGATTGGAACATACCAAATGAGAATGACAATATTCTTAGTTAATATAACTTATCCTATTTCCCCAGGCCTACAATGTTTTTAAATATTTATTATTGCCAATAGTCAGTGCAGAAGTCACTGCAGTACACCATTGTCCAGTCGCCAATGCAGAAAGTGTGATCTCTCCCTCTCTGAATCCTTCCCTTGCTGCCTTTTCCCAAGGTCTGGTTTCTCTGCTAAGTTTAACAACAAAAACTTTATGTTTGTGACACTGTTGTGATTTTTAAGCATGCTTCAAGAAGTCTGCAATTTGCAACTTGGATAAGTTACTGATTTTAAAGTACCAATTAGTATCCCTCAACTTCTTTGAGAACAAAAATATTTCCAAAAAAATGACAGCTTTTAATTGTTTCCCTTATCTGTGAAAGTTCTTTGAAGTACAGGAAGAGGCTTCTAGGCACAAATGTATTATTTCTGCCTAGAAGGAGATCTAGGTAGATGTGGAAATAGCATCAATAAGCAGATTTTGTACACTATGCACACTTCCCATTTGCCTGATCCTCTACTAGATTTTTAGAAAAGAATTCTGCATGAAAGAGAGAATATACAGTCACATACGTTTATTAAGAATAGTAGTAAAAACGGTCAGAAGAGTCCAAAGAGATGGCATGGAAATTTGGAGAAATAAGCAGGAAAAGATTTTCTGGGGAGGTCCCTGGGTAAGGAAAGCCAGTATCTCAGATGTGACAGGCATGGAGGATGAGAAGAGAGTTCACACTAATCTAGAGAATCCAGTGAGACAATGTAGGGGATCAACCACGAGTGAATGCTCAAGGAGATTCAGGAAAAAAATAATAGACTTCCCTAATAAAGAGAGAAAGTATATGATGGTACTCAGAATGTAAAATGCTATGGTGCTTGATAGAAAGAGGTTATTAAAAAGCACATGATCCCTACAGTCAGGCAGAGGTCAAACGCAGTACCCAATAAATGAAATGCCCGACAGAAAAAAAGAAAAGCATTTTCTCTCTAAAAAATTAAACTACAAATTTCAAATGCCCAAAAAGTATCCCTATGTAGAAGTCACTGTAAGAGACATGTTATCTGAAAAGGAAGCAAAAAAATTAGGGATTTCTAGTCACCTAAAGACAGATTTTTAAGTAAAATCTATAGAAAGCAAAACCTCACTAATGGCAATAATCCAATAAAAAAGAACATGTGAGCAGAAGAAATGTTATTTCATGTGACAGAGAAAAAGGGTTTTCTGAGGTCCTGGCAGATTTCATCTTACACGGGCCAAAAAATAGAGATGCTGAGACTTTTGTCTAGCAGAGCAACATAATCCTTAAAGGCAAAGACAATGTAAGTGTCCTGGCCAGAGGAGATTGGCTTGAGATTTTCCATCTCCCTAGGTCAAATTGTACCCCTGGTTAACTTCTTTAATTTAAATTGGCTTCCTTGGGAGAGGATATTTGGATTGCAGGTAGCAGTATCAATTTGTAAAGCTTACTGTTGAAAATTATGAATTTGCATTCTCATGTATTCATTAGTTTCTCATAAATGGTTTTGCTAGTACCTAAAGGCTGATCAATACTTAGGACATCAAAAATTCAAACTGGGTCTAAGGTACTTGTTCCACCTTGTCTGGGTCACCTGCCCACTCTAGTCTCTGCCATCTTTGTAACATCATCCTGTAATTTCAGCAAAGGCTTAGAGAGGCAAAGTCTATTAATGCTGTATGCATATGTGGTAGGTAGAATGATGCTCCTATCCCCTGCAGGATCCTCTCACCTTCTAATCCCTGGAATCTGTGAATGTGTTAGGTTACATGGAAATGGGGAATTCAGACTTCAGATTGAATTAAGGTTGCTAATCAGATGACCATAAGATAACCAGCTTATCTTGCATTATCCAGGTGGCCCAAGGTAACTCCAAGGATCCTTAAAAGTGGAATCCCAAGGCAGATAAAGAGTCTGAAGATGTGTCAAGGGCAGCAGAAATGTTATCTGGCTAACTTTTAAGATGGAACAAAAAGCTATAAACCAAGAAATGTAGGTGACCACCAAAAGCTAGAAAAAGCAAAGAAACAAATTCTCCCCAAGTCCCCAGAGGGAATGCAGCTCTGCCCACATGTTGACTTTAGCTCAGTAAGATTCTGACTGGCTTTCTAGCCTGGTGGAAGATAGTAAAGGTGTACTCTCTTGAGCTCCCGTACTGTGTGTGTGGTGATTTGTCATACACCTTGTATCCAAGTGAAATTGCATTATGATTCCACTGAATATGTAATATAGGATCTGAAGAGATTGCTCTGGCTAATGTTGATTAAGACCACAGGCATTGAAAGTAAACAAACACTAATTCATATCCTAATGTGGACTATTTAATGGTGTGAAGAGTAAATTACTCTCCAACCCTCAACTTTATCATCCATTAAATAAAGTGAGAATCTACCTCAGATTGTTTGAGTATTTAATAAAGTTTTTCAGTCCAGTAAAAATGTGTGTAAAGCACTCATACATGGCAAAATATTTAATGAAAGTTATGCAACAATTTAAAATACTAGTTAGAGCTTCTATTAGATGTTGGAGCTGTAACAATGAACAAAGCAGACCCCTAAGACTAACCTTCTGGGGTTACTATCCTATGATAAACCCTTGATGAGAGTACATGAAGCCCTGTTACCACATACAGGGCACTTTGTCTGGATTTAGGGGTCAGAGAACACTTCTCAGTGGAAGTAAATTCTAAATGGAGGCCTAAACAATAAACAGAAAGTAGACAATAATGGGTGGAGGAATAGTGATAGCAACAGGAGACAGACAGATTCCTAGACAGACAGGGATAGGTCCCCAGTGAAACCCGACCTTCAAGCCAAGGTCAGTTTAAAGCCCGAAAACTGAGCTGCCAGTTCCGGATAGAGTCCAAAACTGGAGTGAGAACTTCCATCCCTGTCTTACCCACTCTCTCTTCATTAGTTAAAAGGAATCATTACAGGGAACCAATCTAATGGTGCCATTTCCAAGACTACCCACTGACCAATCAGCACACACTCCTCCATTCTAAGCACATAAAAACCCCAGATTCAGCCTCACCAATGGCTACCAGCTTTCTGGTCCCCTGTCAATGCTAAGAGCTTTCTCTCCATTCCTCAGCAAAATTCTCTTCTATCTTACCCACTCTCCAGTGCCCACAGTCCTTATTCCTCTCGGTCACAGGACAAGAATCTGGAACTAGCTGAACTGCAGATTAGAAGAGCTGTAGCACTCCTGCTCACCCAGCTGCAAGTAGCAGGAGTAAAAGAGCTATAACACTCCCTCCTGCTCACTGAACAATGGGAGAGAAGCACCCACTGGGAGCCACTCCCTCCGGCTCACCCATCTACCGAGTGAAAAAGCCGCCACAATAGTGGAAGTGCATCCTAGATAGAGAAAACAACATGATGAGCACTCAAGGTATCTTGGCACTCAAAGGAATTGAAAACAATAAAGTAGGTATATTTATGAAGAGAGAAAAGACCAAAATATGAAGTGTCTTTTATTATAGCCATGTGGGTTTATTGCAAAGTTTTAAGTGAAGAATAGATATTGATCATGTTTGTATTCTAGAAAGAGCATTCTAGCCACAGGTTAAAAAACAAATTTAAAAACCTAGAAGGATGTAAAGGCAATAGAAACCAGTTGGAAAACTGTTGTTATAATGCAAACCCACTACTTACTATTATTGCTTTTGCCATCAAGCATATAAGAAACAGGAATGAATATGAGAGAATAAAATGAGATAAAAACATAAAAGCAAATCCACCTACATGTGTTTTATCTCAAAAAAATAATTGTGCAGCTGCACAGAACAGCAAGCAAACAGGGACAAAGAAGAAGAGTCAATCTGCCATTTCCGGGCAAGGGAGAAGAGCAGGATGAAGGGTGGGGTGTGGTGCAGGGCAGGATCTCAGACCCAACGAAAGAGCACACCATCTGGTTAATTGTCAGCTCTATGTCTCAATGATTGAGTTCTCCCAGGAGAATTCTAATAGGAAGTAGACAACTACGGGGTCTCACCAAGGTACTTATTCTGCCACAAGGCTCATGTAGGTCATCAGCTTACTCCAGTCTCTGCCATCTTTGTAATGTCATTCTTTAACTTCAGCCAAGGCTTGAAGAGGCAAAGCATATTATACTCTATGCATATGTGGTAGGTGGAATAATGCTCCTATTTCCTGCAAGATGTTCACTATCTAATCCCTGGAACCTCTGAATGTGTTAGATTACATGGCAATAAGGAATTAGGATTGCAGATTGAAAGAAGGTTGCTAATCAGATGATCAGCAGGGTATGTTTGATCACAAAAACATTCCTGGAAAATTTTGGCCTCAGAGGAAAGAGAGCCATCTTAGGAAATAGCACTCACTCAAACCCACAAATATGTCAAAACCTTGCCTTATTCTAAGCCAATGAGGAGGAGTGAAGGCTGACTCACTGGGCCTCTCTTCACCCACAGTAACCTGGGACCTAGTGGGAAATTGAGTGTGACGGATGAAGGATCTAGGAGGAGATGCAGTAGAAGGTATGCATGTCCAAGTGGCCAGAGGAACGGGAGCAGGAAGAGAGAACCAGGGCATTGCACACGACCATACAGGTCTGCCAGACTGCCTATGCAGGGAATCTGGCAGAAAAAGTCCCCAGCAGACTTCCAACAAGAAAACCTTGATGCATCAGTGCAATGTTTCTCCATTTGTAATAAATCCTGCAAGCAGTAGAAATGAAAAAGAACGAGTAATTTACAGCAAACTATGAACCAGCACTATAGAAAAAAAGGGTAATTTTTGTTATTAAATGGTGACTGTCATACAGATATAAAAATGAACATATTAAATATATTACTTATGAATGAAGAAAGTGGTAAGGTGTTACCACCAATTCAAAGGAGAAACCAAAAAAGACAAATAGATTAGGAATATGAAAATAAATGAGGCAAATCTGTTCTCTTCCGGTCAGGAGAGGGAAGTTAATTGAAATGTCTCCACTGGACAGAATGTGTCTACAGACAAGAGTCGGGGTTCCATTGTTTTAGTGTTTTTTTTCTATCAGTTATCGACATCCTACAGTGTTATAAAATAGCTCCCATGGAATGTGCTTTAGGCAATGCATAGTTTTTCACTGAAGGTTAAATTTCCTGAGAGTGCTTTGACTGGTATTTGTCCGCAGTGACTTACCAAGAGCATGCTTGTAGATGGTCCTGGAATCTAAAATCAAGAAGTCAATCTCCAGACCATCTTCTGAGGGTGGCTAGGATACCAAGGAGGTTCGAGGACACCAGTGATGGCATCCAAAGCTCCTTGCTTGTGCATCTGAGGGGTCAGCTTGCTGCTGTATCACTTTTCTGAAGATCTACCCCTTAATATATAATACCACAGCCTACTTATGCAAAGTTCCTTATTTCTCAGTTCATTGCCCCTCTCCCACCTGCAAAGCTGGCTGCAGACCTTGAGGATGTCTCAGCCTGGAATCCAGTCCTGACACCACCCAAACACTAAGCCCAGGTCTAGAGGATTCCCAAACACCGAGATAAAATACGAAAAATCCCATTCTGTTTTTTTTGTCTATAATACCTGGTGCTGGATCTATGTGGCATTTCTAGGGACAAAATCCAAGCCACCCCAATCTTACTGAGGTTACAAATGTTGGCAGGATTCTAATTTAAAGAAGTCTGGCCGCAGCATAACAGTGACTGGAACAGCTTACAGACTGGAGAAGCTGGAGAGCTTGCAGCAGGACACGGGGAATTCATTCCAAAGCAGAAAGCAAGGTGTATGGCCGGGGAGAAGAATTAAAGCAGTAACTTCCACATGAGGCTTATGAGAAAGCATATATTTTAAAACTCCAGGGAACTCCCACAACCTCAGATAAGAACAATCTGCCAATATGTTGTTTCAAAGGCAGAGGATTAAAAAAGAACTGCTAAGTCTAGATTGAGAGGGAAATGTTGCCTCTAGATGCCAAAAGTAATTGTGACACAATATGGGATAAACATTAGGAAGCTCCCAGAAGCAATTTTACATATGCACAGTGGTCATTTCAAATCACATAGATGGAATGACAACAAAAAACGGCTGCAAGAAATGCGAATACAAAGTATCTAGACCAAGAGATTTTAGAATTTTCAGATGTTGATGATTACACATGATTTTTCCAAAGTGGCTTAATGTTAAAATTGTCTTTCAGCTGAAGTCAAACAAAATAAAGACAAAAGTAATAAATTTTATGAAGTCTTACAACAAAGACATAGCTACTTGTCTTCCAGGTTGGAATCTGAATGCCCTATTTGTTAATGGAAAATCCATTATGGCATTTGGGGATAATGCATTTTGTTAAAACAAATGGGAACTCTTCCCATCTCACTGACATCACTCTCTCATGGTTAGTCTAGAAATTTTACAAATATTAATAGAGGCACATCGAAAGCTGACATGTCATTAAGTTATAAAGAGAAGGAAGACAAAGAAATATTTGTCATCACTGTGTGTCAGCCACTGACTAAGTGTTCTCTCTCCTATTTTATTGAGTCAACTACACTTTCAGATACAATCCTAGGAGCAAACAGAGAAAGATGAAAAAAAAAAAAAGAAACTCATAACTAAATCTAAATAATTATACTTGCACCAAATAATAAAACCATAGAGTTCAGATCCAAACCGGATTGTCTGAGACACTCACTGGCTTAGATAATGGGTGGGGTCCAACTGGATCATTCTGTAGAATGTTTTTAAAGTGATACTATCCTATGATTAAATGAAGACTATAATCTAAAACATTTGTTACTGTATTTGTTCAAAAATACTTTTCAGCATCTGCTATATACTGGACATTGTTCTAAGTTCTGGGAACACACTGACAAACTGAACAGAAAAAAAAGAAAAAAGAATGTTCAGTCCTTCTAGATTTATGTCTTATAAAAGAAAGCATTTTGCTCATTTTTTATTAAGGTTTTTTTGAACCTCCCTAAGGAAAGGAATTAGAGCTAGCAATATTATGGTTAAATTAGAAAACATAGTATCACCACACTTAGGAATACTGATGTTTCAGCAAAATAGACCATTTCTTATATGACTTTAGTGTGCATGTGAGAGAGAGAGAGAGAGAGAGAGAGAGAGAGAGAGAGAGAGAGAGAGAGAGAGAGAGAGAGAGAGAGAGAGAGAGAGAGAGAGAGAGAGAGAGACTGAGATAGAGATATGTAGTTCCGGTGCTACATTATAATGGAACGTGCAAGAGGGTGGTGGGAGTCCTAGGGGATGCAGCCCCCAATCCACCACTTAGCAGTCCTAGGCAAATCATTTCAGCTCTCTAGAGTCTAGTTTCCTCCAGCTGCAAAATAGACACTAATACCTCCTCCACAGGATGGACGAGGGAACTAAGTGAGTTCACATAAAGAAAGCACTTGGCATTGTACAATACCCTTGTAAGTTTAATCAGTACTGTCAGGATATAAAGAAGGACATGAGTTACTGTTGCTGTCCAGTTTTGTCATCTTTTGAAAAGTCAGTATTTGTGCAATACTGTTAATGTTTATTACTGATGTTACACAGGAGTGAAGTCCAGTTAACTCTATAGGCCATGCTGGAGGATGGAATCAGAACTATATGATACACACCCATGAAAGAAAAAGAAAGTAACTGCGTACTTCACATCTCTAATGTCCAATGCTTGTAATTACCATGTTTGGCCTACACTCTTGCTGCATTTCACAGAACAGGAAACGGAGCAGAGTGATTACTATGGCTAAAGTCACACAGCTCTTCAGAGTGTAAATGTGACTCCCAATCCTAGCCTTTTTGACACTGATACTTAGATGCTTCCAGCAATGCCATGCTTCTCTCCTAGATAGCTAATAATAGTTTTGTAGTATCCTGGTTTTGTAGTATCCTCCCATACTCACATTTGAAAATGTTTTTCCCTTATATTCTGAAACTTCCCAATGCCACAATCTAAAAGTTTTAAGCCGCTCCGTGAAAATTGTTTGTTTGCAGTAGTCCTTTCCTGCCTAGGAGTCCCAAATCCTCACTCCATTTGGGGCATATATAATACCATCTCTGGGACTGGCACAAGTTCAGGATAAGTAGTGCTATCTTTGTTCTCTAAACGATTTTTACCTACTGGGTCTGTGTGACTCATCTGTAATTGTCTGAGACCAGTCTGTGGGTGAATAAGTGAACAAATCGATGGATGAATTGCATGTGATTAGCCTAGAAATTATTGATCAGCAATGATTCCAGATACCCCCATTCCTGATGTCCGCTCTTGCTGCTCCCAGTCCCCACAGGAGGGTCATCACCTGCACTTTGCACCAGCAGAGCTTACTACTTAAAATACAGAAGAGAAGAGTGATGACTGTATGCACTTTTAAATACATTACTGTTTCAATGACTTTAACGTAATGTAAATATATGCAAGCATATATTTTGTACACCAAATGGTAATTCAGAAAAAGTTAAAATACTGAGAATCACATGATTTGCCTTGAGAACCATCATATCAACCTTCAGATGTGATCATTTACGAAGCAACCCACATACTTCCCAGTTTGTAGGCATGGAATTCGCTCTGTCTACCTAAAGAAAGACACAAACATAATGAGCCTCACCTGGAGGATATGAGGGTCCCTCCAATGGACTGAACCATGTGACTACCAGTCATGCGCAAGTCTTAAAGATCCTGCAGATTTTGTTATTTTACCCATTCTGTTTATAATCAGTTTCAGCTTTTGATTTTGAAGTTGTAGTTAATCAAAAGATGTTTTACTTATAGTACTACATTTTCATTTCCTTCCAGCCAACACTGCAATAATGAAGTTTCAGCAACTTATTCCTCATTAAATGCCCATTAGAAACACCTTCTCCTGTGTGTTTTGGATGATCGCTTGTATTTCGGATTGCCTTTTTAGAGTACTTACGCTTTTTCGCTGATAATCATACTTTGTTTCCTTTTCATATGAAAGTTGAATTTTTATTTTTCTTATTTTGTTTTCCTTGTCAACATTCCAGATTGGGTTTTATGTAAATGCTTCTTGGAAAATATATAAATATTACATCAATATCCAAAAGAGGGAAAAATTTATTTCAATAAAATAGTACTAATACATATAACATTCCAATTCCCTTTTACTAGGCCTCTAGGTATGCTAGGGGAAAAAAAATCCAGCTATGGAGTTGGCATAATCTCTATTAGCTTAAAATATTAATAATTAATGTAGCCCAAAGGTCAACTTTTTAATAGAAAATACTTGGTCGTTCTTAATAAAATATTTAAAGAGTGAAAAATACCCGAAATAAAAAATTTTAAAAGAATCTGTGATAACTTTAAAGTAATCAGCATGCTCTTCTCCTTGGGGGCCAATATTCAGAAAAAGCAGTTCATTTTATTTTATTGACAATATAGTGATATTTGGCAAGTTGGGTATTTTTCCCCTATTTAAATTTTTAAAAATTTAGTGTTGGACACCTGCCAGACTGGCAGCACTGGAAATCTAAGTTACTGCATAGAATTGGCTCTCCATCAAACTGTGTTCCTCAGGTTGGGGATATAGGTTTTCGTGCAAGTTTTTTTTTTTTTTTTTTTGCCCCCCTACCTTAATTACTTTCTCCCTACAGCACAGCCATTAATGAATCAGAGACACCGCTAGAGAAGAGACTGCCCCCCCTTCATCCCTGGTGAGAAATAACACTGATTTCTTAGTTTATGGGAGAAGAATTTGAACTGAGAAAGAAAAAAGAGTTGAAGTCAGAGGAAAAAAAAGATTCTTCTCTTTAGGCACGATAATGGATCATGTACGCCCGGTTGTTAATATCATTTAATAGGCTGTCTGCATAGTTTCTAACCCCATTTCAGTAAATCACAGGAAATGCCTGAGCCTCATTGAAGATCCTGCTTATTCCCCTACAGAAATATTGACTGCAATGGTTAAAACGGCCCTTGAGCTGCAAATACAACTCACAGCTATGTTTGCATCACTTCTAACACACGCTGCCCAGGTGATCAACTATTCTTCCAGGGACAAGAAACTTTATATCCCCTAAGTGAGCTCATTGGAGAGATAAATATTCTTTTTATTGAGTCAAAATGTCTCTTCTTCCTAACTCAGACCCTAAATGGCACTGTAGTCACTGGAGCTAGTTTCATCCCTTAGGCCCAGTCCAGTTCCTGGGAAACTCTTACGCTCGATTTTAGACCACCTCCCTCTTTCTAGTCAAATCGACGTTAATACAAAAATACTCATTCTCAGATATTATTGTCACTTCTGTCTCTAGGCCTGTCTCCACGTGACCCCAAACTAAATGACCGTATTTCATATTGTGAAAGAGATGATACTAAATGATACAAAATCCTGGATTTTGTAAGAAAATGAAAAATTCTCATTTACAATTTTAAATATATAAAATGCCCAAAATAACTTTGCTCTAAAAAGTGTTGATCATAACAAAACAATAAAATTCTCGATCTGAACAGAAAAGCTCCTTGTTCTAAGACCCAAAAAAGCAATATCACATAGAAACCAGCTCAGATGACTTTGTTTTTCTTCTAGACATATGGTCAAACCAAAACAAGCATATATATATTAGCCAAATAGAAATTAATAGAAACCACTGAAAATGGGCTTCTGTTTTTACTCAGGAGAGTTCACAGAAGGGTGGGGTGAGTAACCAATTAAGGGCTAATTTTCTGGGGTCTCAACTGTTAACATTTACACTTTTTATAAAAAGTGTCATAGTCAGTAAACTACTGCAAAATGATATGCATGACAGTTGCACATTTTTGTCCGGTAATACATGTTGTTGGTGATTAAAAAATTCAGAGGAGTGACAAACGTTAATGAATTCTGCATGCCATAAATAGTGAATTACCCTTCCTAGAACAAATGCTGAAGAGAAAAGTGACAGAATATGAGATTAGAATGGCACATTTAGAGAATGTGCATAATAGTTTATCTCCGTCTACCGATTCAGGCAGCAACTGAAATCAGTTGCTTAAATGCAAACATGCCTAGGTGTCCTCCAACCTTTGAAATTCACATTGCCCGCTACATAGAAACTTATTGCGAATTCCATTTCTCTATGCCAGAGAATGGCTGACCCTCTTGGAAAATAAAGCAAAAGTTGGTAGGGAGGTAGTCTGAGTGGAAGAAGTGGTTTCTGCGGCTTTCCCAGGTAAAAGCACTCCGTCTCTATTTCACTCCACCTGAAGGTAGCTGCAAATGTGTATGCGACTTGTTGTCATGGGACAGCAGGACTCCTGTTCCACCAGCCAGTGCTCCAAAGGAGCATTCAGGCTTTCCAACCGTGGTGTCAAGATAAACCTCTGCATTTGAGAGACCACATGGGTTTTTTTGTGTGTTTTTTATTAATATTTTAAGTTCTGGGATACATGTGTGGAACGTGCAGGTTTGTTACATAAGTATACACGTGCCATGGTGGTTTGCTGCACACATCAACCAGTCATCTACATTAGATATTTCTCCGAATGCTATCCTTCCCTAGGCCCCCATCCCTGACAGGCCCCAGCGTGTGATGTTCCCTTCCCTGTGTCCATGTGTTCTCATTGTTCAACTCCCACTTATGAGTGAGAACATGCAGTGTTTGGTTTTCTGTTCTTGTGTTAGTTTGCTGAGAATGATGGTTTCCAGCTTCATCCATGTCCCTGCAAAGGACATGAACTCATCCTTTTTTATGAGTGCATAGTATTCCATGGTGTGTATATGCCATAGTTTCTTTATCCAGTCTATCACTAATGGGCATTTGGGTCGGTTCCAAGTCTTTGCTATGTGAATAGTGCCACAATAAACATACATGTGCATGTGTCTTTACAATAGAATGATTTATAATCCTCTGTGTATATACCCAGTAATGGGATTGCTGGGTCAAATGATATTTTTGCTTCTAGATCCTTGAGGAATCACCACAGTATCTTCCAGAGAGACCATATGCTTTCACTGCTGGTCCGCACACCCTGCATTTTGCAGTAGCACACAGTTCTGAATGAACTTACACACAACAGGGCAGCAGTGCTTCTTTTTCTAATAAAGCATGTCAAGTTCGTTTAGCTGACAATTACATTTTGGCTAAATGCAACCATTTAATTTTCTTGAGTTTATAAAATCTTTTGATCTGGTTGCTTCAAAAATGCTGAGCAATACAAATATAAAACATTTTCCTGGATTCAACAGTTTCCCCCGTTTCTAACATTATAGGCCGGAAAAGTTGATGTGAGGGTAACTATGTTTAATATGTTGTATAAAATGATGTATGTGGGAGATTTTTAAATGAAAGTAATACAATAATTTTTCAGGTAGTTTAAGTATTTAGAACTTCACTCATTTTAAGGCTCAGTTTGGTTTAAATGTGGAAAGTCCTCTCTAAAGAGAGATGAAGAGAAATGGTTTTAAAATGCTATATATGTTTAAGAACATTTCCTTTTTTCCTCAATAAATAATCTAATTCAGACTCAGTGACAAAAACAAGTAAAAATAGATTCCCATCTACTGAAGACCTCTGTGAGAAAGCCACTTCATTTGCCCTCTCATTTATATGAGCAGTATTTTAACTAAAATAAACAGAACAGTTCTGTGTCTCTTCCCAATACCCATATATCTTTTATTTCTAACTGGCAAGAAAGAATTACTGTAAATATAAGTCACAGAGAAAAACAGGTCTGCTGGTGGCTAATGAGCAAGATTTTAATATGACCCTGGTATAGATGACTTCCTATGAGCCAGTCAAAGTCCTGTCTGGAAAAAAGATAATAAAACACAACAAATGCCTAGAAATAAAAATAAAAGCGAAAAGGACAAAAGTAGAAAACTGAGTTTCCACAAAAATCCAAGAAACCCCTATATGCATATAAACTACTCCATTGCTTCATCTGAAGTTTGTCTGCTTGCTCTTAGAAGCTAAGAAGTCAGAGCTATTTACCATTACTCCAATAAGCCAAGCATTTTTTTTTTTTTTTACCTAAATTGGATCTTCTAAGATTTCATCCAAATGAAACAAGCACACTAAAAGAATTTGCTTCTGAAAGGAAGTTGAGTTTAATATTCCATTTTAGTGACTATGTAAATCATACAGTGTCTTATAAACAAAGCAAGTTTATTCCCAAGAAAGAGATTATAAAATATAACACTGTCTTTCGGGAAGCCACTTACCTGATTCAGACAACTTTAGCAGTCTTTACATCATCGAACCTTAAATGTCTTCCTCCAAGTCCCTAAGTTTATGTTCAAACAGCCATCTGTTTTTCAAGTAACCAAGTAAACATAACCTGTTCATATGGAAGCTATTGACTTATGTAGCTAATAAATATTAAATGAACCAAGGAACAGTGGTAAGGTTATGACAAACAGCATTCTGTTTCCTTTAAGATGTGTATGATATAACAAAATGATTGCCAATACCATACTTTATGCACACAATTGAGGATTTTCCAAACATTTTTACTGTATTTATACCAAAAGCATCATGTGGCTTATGGATTTGACTGTATAGGCAATTCCCCCTATACAAACTAGAGTAAGGGAAAAAACACTCCATCAAAATTATGAACTTACAAAAGAGGGAAAACAAACATGGAAATGCATTTGAAGTGGTAGTCTTCAAGAAATAAAGTGTCCTGTATGAAAGTCCAGGTTGGATTTACAAATTTGTTCTGGAAGAACTATATAATGACGTCAGACTGCCTAAACCATAACCAAAAGTTCACAGCTAGGATCAATTATGAGAAACTGATTCTCTCACTTGCATTGGACAATGTGTGTGTGTGAGCTCATTATCAATGACATAAGTAGCGTGGTGTATGTCTCTAACACAGACTAAAAGCAGCTCCTTAGGGCCTCTTGAATGACTGTGTGTGTGTGAACAAGCACAGTAAAGTGTCTTACAAGATACCAAGCATTAACAGGTGATGGTTTGTAGGGGGAGTTGTTTTGGGGGGTCATAGGTAGGGGTTAGGCATCACGACTGAGTTCTAGTCATGTTTATTGGAGTGCTGACAAGATACTTCGGCCAAAGTGTCACATCCCATTCTCTTTGCCTTTCCCAAATTCATTTCTCCCTCTCCCAGAGAGATTCACTGAGCAGTTAAATATCATGCTTAATAGCCCTCTGACATAAGAAAGAGATTATATTTAATAGATTTGAATATCCTTTTTCCTATCACGCTTAGCATTTCACAATTCAGGAACTTAATTGGTTTGCAAAGGTACAGAGAAAGAAAATGATTTCTGTATTTCATATGTAGTACTTTCTTGCCCCCTACTGGAAAATGTGAACCTGGCATACTAAGAATTCTAATGTTGAAGTGTTTTCTGATTGATCTTTCCTGTAAGCCAGTTCACAAACCCATACATACTTCAAACAAAAATAAAATGTAGTAGGTGTAGAAGTTTAATACCATTAACTATGCATTTTATTAAAAAATAATGAACTTAAGAAATCCAATTTATTTTTTAAAAGTACCCTCAGGAGTACAAAAAGTCAATTTTCCAATTGCATAGTAAAAGTGAATCTACCACATTAAGGTGAAAACTGGTACAATTCTTTGTAAATAGAGCTTAAGGGGAGCTTAACATTCAACTGGATTTGCAAAGATTACAAAGCGACTATGTTTTCTGCCTTTTAAATACTATTCCTGACTTCTTGGGCACCAAAAAATTCCATTAGAAAGGGTATGTCAATATTATCTTTATTTTTGAAGGTACACATGCAGTTTTTCTTGAGAAATATTTTTAACTCGGAGAACCTGGGGTCCCTGCGTCACTTTTTGATCATTTCCTCTGCAGCAGTGAGTTATCCACGTTCTCTCTCACTGGGATAACCACCACTATTTCTTGGATATTTTAGCGTTTGTGGTTCAAGGCCTCTAAATTCATTTATGCAAATACAGCTAATCATGAATAGCAACCCATGCAATGATTAATGTTCTTTGACAACATTCTTTTGTCATCCAATGATTGTGAGGTCGACAGCCAGAAGGACCAGCCCTCAAAGAGATAAGAGGCCATTCTTTGCAGGGCACACTGCTGGGATGCGCCTCTGGCCTCTTTCAGTCTTTGACACCCAGGAGGGAACTACTGCTGGACTGAAAGACTGAAAGAGCCTCTGAAAGAAGCTCTGTGGGGGAACTTCTCCATCGTAAGCCACATGGAGCTTTTTACTTAGTGACCCGAATCACTCAAAGGGCAGGTCACTACCACAGTAAGGCAGGAACGCCTCCCAAGGGCAGGCAGCCACCCGACGAAGGGAAGGAGCCTCCCCTTTCTGGCATCGCTCCTCCAACACTGAATGTCTTCAAAGGCCAGTTCTTGGACAAGAGCCAGATACCAAGACAAGTGCTGCTCACAAAAGGCACTGAGCAGATGTGACTATAAGCAGACTGTTTCTGTTCTTCCCAGTCCTTGACTTCAGTCTATGGAGGGTTCTGTGTCTCCTCCGGGGGAAAATCACCTGGATTCCTTTCATTCTAAGTGCTACTCCTCAGTTCCAATTCTTTTCATGTAAAGACAGAGCTAGCCAGGTGAGACAGACGGGCATTATTATCTTTGATGATGGTCTTTGAAACCCGTATTACAAACATCTGCTCTAATCTAGTGTGTTAGACCATTCTCAGGTAGCTATAAATACCTGGGACTCAGCAATTTATAAAGAAAAGAGGCTTAATGGGTTCATGGTTCCACAGGCTGTACTGGATGCATGGTGCTGGCATCTGCTCAGCTCCTGGGGAGGCCTCAGGAAACATGACCACAGTGGAAGGTGAAGGGGAAGCAGACATCTCACAAGGCTGGGACAGGAGCAGGAGAGAGAGCAGGGACATGTCGCACATTTTTAAGCAACCAGATCTCAGGAGGACTCACTATCACGAGAAGAGCACCAAGTGGGTGGCACTAAACCATTCATGAGAAATCCACCCCATGATCAAATCACCTCCCACCAGGCCCCATTTCTAACAATGGGGATTACAATACAATTCAACATGAGATTTGGTGGGGACACAGATCCAAACCATATCATGACAAATATCCTTTCCTGCTGGTATACTTTAAAATGGCAGCTTTCTGGGGGTCAGGGAGAGGTTAGAAATCCAGAGTGTCAGCATCTTAGAATGTTTAAGAAGGGTTTTGAACCTTTTAGGATTAAGACATTCACTTCAGTATAGGTACCAAAAATACTTCCACAGAAAAAATTAGCTACTGTATAAACAGCAAATGCCAAATCTCCTGGCTGATCTTTATGTAATCAGTATAGAATGAGCATCTTCCAAATTTTTAGCAAACAAAAATGTGTATTACCAAGCTCCGGTGAATAAGTCCACCCCTTCCTTTATAGTAATAAGGGTTAGAAACTGGGGACACTAAGAAGGGAATGACTTCAGTTGAACTGAAACATGAAAACACTTAGTTCAATGATGATTCTGCCCTATGACCTGCTACAGAAGAAGTAATGTTCATTTGTACACCAATTTTGAAAGCATCAAGAGATGACCATTCGTCTCACAGATGTATCCCCCAGTCTCACTCCACCCCACTGGGAGTTAACTGCCAGGATAATTTTTGAAGATAAAAATCAGTAATGCAAGGTCCTTGGAGTTTCCCCAATCTTTTTCCTCCTGATTTGTCTGTCTGGGTGTCTCCTCAATATTCACTAGTTCTATTTTAAGAAAAAGGAAACTAGCATGGTATGATGGTCATGAAATCAAGTCATTCACATACCCATGACTCTGGTTAAAATATATTAATAGATTTGGAGTTGGTTTTACAATATCTCTATATAGGTACAGTGATTTCATTATCTGAAATTAGAGGGAAAGTGTGTAATTTACTCTATCCAAGGCCGATTTTCTAAAATTTAAGATACAGAACTATTAAGTATTCAAACAAGAATTTTCTCAGACCTGAATCTGTTTCCTGAGAAAAAATTTATCCTACCTTCAAATACAGGGAGGTAGAATCTACATGTTAAAAAAAGTCTTTGCTAATCTTCATAAGTACATATCAAGAGAGCTATCCACATTCCCACTATCTGAATACATAGGACAGTGAGATTGCCTGAGACAGACCCATGGCCATTCACAACCAGTTGTCAGTGGAAGGGGGCATTTCTGGGCATCACCTCTTCATTGCTTTGGGATTCCTGATTCCAGAACATAGAGTCTGCAAGAAGCCTTTAAGGAGGGGGGCGTCAGTGTCATCGCCTCAACTATACAGTTGAGCAACACAGAAACCTTTACTTCCCATTACCTCCAAAGATTTTAATCTCAAGTCTTCTGCTCTTTGACTCCCGTGGAAGCTCGACTGAAGTGGCTGATTTTCCAAGAGCATATGGTCTTTAGCCCTACAGTAGTCCACCTTACAAGCCAAGTTCTGATTCTCAAAAAAGTCACAATCAGAAACTAAATCATCAAACTTCATCGAACTCTCCATTTGCGGTTTTACAGCTAAGCCCCTCACAGTTGCTCCATACAATAGTTAGGTGAGGGAACACAAGTAGGTAGAAAAGGAACAAATTTAAATGACCTCAAACTTTTATGTTTTAGCTGATATGCGAGGCCTTTTCCACAATCCCTGGACCTCTGCCCTCTGTCCATTCTGCACTGTCTCAGTGAACCCTCTAGTACATAAAATTAGAAGAAACAGGTAATTAGACAAAAAATCTGTTTATTCGCTAACTTTTAATTTCATCTTAAAGAAAAGTACTCTCTCATTTTTTTTTTGATGATTCCTTCCTCTTTGGGAGAATCAGTGTTGTAGTTAGGCCATTACTTTAAAAAATAATAAAGTAACTGTGGCTTACTTCAAAAATAAAATATGAATAACTAAAATGAATTTTGATTTCTTTTCACTGCACAAATTATTCTGAAAGCTAACAGCTCTGCACATTTTTAAAATAGATTCAATCATTCAAGCTCAATCACAAATTTTCTACCCCGTAATAATTTCTAATCATTTCACAGTGCACACACACCGCATCTAAATGCCTCCTTCCACATGTCAAAATAAAATTCATATCTATTACCACACCTCTGAACCATCAAATCCTTCAAAATGAAGATCATAAAATGAAGATACATGGAAATGATATGTAATGCCACAATAGAACGTATTCTGCAGGGCTGAGCTTGCCAAACTCCAACATCACACTTTTAACTCAACAGTATTTTGCCTCTGAAATAATTTATTTTTCACTTTCTAAATACATTGTAATATTTAGTTTACAATCCAACCAAACTTTGCTTGAAGGACAACAACCATACAAGTACTGAAGATTATACCACTTTTGGGGATTATCTATATAGTTAACATTGTTAATATCATTATTAGATTCCCTCATCCCATTGATAAGGACATTGTAAAAATTCATGCAGATCAGACTGTAGAAAATTCATTTATCTTCCACCAGCAAAAATAACTCATTAGTGAACAACTTAAAAACTTTAAGACTTGAAGACAGAATCATTTATGTACACTTCCCTTCTTCCAAGAAATAAAAACCATAAAATAAATGACTTCTGTCACATTTCTCCTATTCATAAGCCCAACCTTGTAAACACAAGAAAACACACAACTCCCAAGACCACCCTAACATACACAACACACAACCCTACATTTACACACACCTAGACTCACTCTCTCATGTGCACACATGCAGGTCAGAAAAACCCAGACAACTGGATCAGAATGGTGATGTCATAGGACTGTCTTGCAATTCAATTTATTTTGGGCCTCATCTTAAGAGAACAGAAACACACCTCCTGATACCTATACACACCTGTGAATGGCATGCTGGACAGCAAAAGGCCTCATGACCCAAATCACCTGGAGGCATAAAGCAAGTATGTGGGAGGTGTGCTTGACCCATTTTGATCATTGCTGGTTCTAAGTCAGCAATTGCTCCGTTTGTATTGGAACAGGCTCTCCTTCCAGAGGATAAAGTTTGCCTGGAGAGAACAATCTCATTCCAAATTTATCTTGTCCCCATTTTCTTCCTTTAGTTGGGCTACCCCTTTCCAAATACCTCCTCCTGTTTTTCCTTTGACTAAACACATGCTGAAGGATGCTGAAGACTAAAGTGTTTTTTCCACAGAAGCCTTCCATCAGGTTCTGGAGAACAACACACAAGCAGAGCAGGTGTTCCATCCCTGGCATTGCTAACTCATTCCCATGGACTACTAGGGAGGATAAGATCTCACCGGGTGGGTCTTTAGGGGGAACTCAGAGCAAATACTTTCTTATTCTCTCCCTCTTCTGTTCCCCACTAGACTACTATCTAATTAATGCTGTCTCCTCCCTTTGCATGAGCCACCCAACTCCCCAACACGATAGAAGCACCCCCTTTCTCGTCTTCAGGTGTGTGTCCTGCAAACTCAGCCACCTCAGCTTATCAGTAGGAGCACAGTAGCTGTTCGCTGGCCTGGCCAACTTGGAGTGGTTCTATGAAAGGAGGTGCCGTGAGTGACTTTGTTTACCAGAACAAGCCTCATTTAACTGTTTGTAGCTTAGTCGTTTTTTAAAGTGAGATTTTTTTTTCCATTCAGTCATTTCAAAACGCCTTTGAATTTCTGCACATTTCTGTTCACTTGTATTTCGAGTTAATATGCTTCTCAAAACATCCAACATGAGCACCATCATGGAATCCTCCTTTTACATCAGTAGAGTATGATTTCAGGGATCATTTGCATTACTGGTTAAATGAAATATTATTTCCTTTTTGATAATTAAAGTAATCTAATTTTCATCTACAATCTCTTCCCCCTTTAAGCTATTCCAAAATCCCCCACCCCAAAGCCAAATCCCCCCACCCCAAACGCAAATACCCCTACCCCTATATCCATTTCCATATCCCAGAAAAGAAGACAGGCTCCCATCATGCGGCTGGTTCCTCTTCAAAATCATTAGGCAGCCTCCATTCTGGCAGCAGCAGTAAGAGGAGGAGGAGAATTCGAGGCTTTGATGGAGACACAGAAACACAGAAAATTACAAAATCTACTTAAATAACAGTTTTTCTTTCTGAGCAAATTTCAGTGTCTTCATTTCTAATCAGGGAAGCCATTTTTTGGGTGAATTGGTTAAGTGGGTAAGCAAAAACAGTATCAACCAAACATTCAACCTTATGGAATTACAGTCAGAAGGTATGCCTACTGGCCCAATCCCCTGAAATAATGTTTCCAAAATAATAAACTTCACAGCTTGTATTAATCTTCTGTATGACCCATCAGTCTGTCATTTACCTGTCCGGAAGACATTTTAGCAAATAAATTCCTCTCAAATCAAACTATTTAAAAGTATGAGTTGAGCTTGCCTTTCAGCACCTTCAATCTATCGAAATCTCTTGCAGTTTTGTTCAGTTCTTTCATAGCCCTGTGAGGTGCTGAGCCCATCACATTCACAGAAAACGTCTGTCATAAGCAGTATTAATAGTTAACATTCTAGCACATATATTTACAGGAATGGATATTCATTATTTCATCCACTTACTGAATTCAAATAATATTTCTTATACATTTTCCCTTGTCAAAGCACTATATTAGGAGCTAGGTAGATACAAAACCAGACAAAATATAGTCTTAACTTTAATGATATTTTGGTTATACATAAAACGTATATACAACAAAACACTAAACTAAGAGAAGTGTAAATAAAATGATTTGGTGTTCAGAGGAGGTAGGATTAACTTCATCCTAGCTGTTAACATGAAGGATGGCTTTAAAAAGAATGTGGCATTTGAACTAGAGAAGAATAGGTAGGATTTCATCATTTGGATATGGTAGAGTTACGGTTGAAAGGAGAATATCATGGCAGAGGGAGGACGACCACAAAGGTAAGAAAGTGAAAGGTATGGGAGACCAGTATTTCCCTCAACTTGCCTGCAGCCATGGTTCACAAAGAGAAGTGATGGGAAACACACTAGTTAGAGCAGGTTGAAACTAGATCAGGGAAAGCCTGGCATGCCAGCTGAGAAACTGCTCTTTAAGGGGAATGAAAAAAAAAATCACTAAAGGATATGCAACATGTGAATAAATAATGGTTGCATCAAGAAGATTGCCAGCTCTAAATAGTAGAGGGGAACAAGGTAGAGACAAGACTATTAGACTGCTGCAATAGACTACACAGAGATGAAAGGAAAAAGGCCAGGGTATGACAGCTGCCTCAGAGGCAGAGACATAGGACTTAGCAAATGAATGTGAGGGAGAAGCAAAGGAGAAGGAATCATCAAGAGCATTGAGTAACTGTGAGAATCACAATAACCTTCAATAGCAACACAAGAGGAGGAAATAGAAATTTATTTCCATACCTGAACATTTGTCTAGTATTTCTGCAAATTTTAGGTATAACTGCAACCCAGCAAAGTATGCCAAGTTATCTACAGGGACTTATGTTGAATAAATGTTACTCAAACTAATTCTAAAGCAGTATCTGCCTTATTAAGGTCTTGATATAGTCTCTATCTAATCTGTTTCAACGGCTCCTTATTCTTTTTTACTTCCCAACAGCCAGCCTTTCCAACTGATGATCAGCTTACCACCACGCCTATTTAGCCACGACTTATGCCCACCTTCACAGCCGTCAACTAACTTCAGATGCTCTTAGGTGATGGACTTCTCGATTCAGCCATACCAACCTCTTACCAAGACTTTCCTGGCTGAATCACCAACTAGACACAGCAGGCAAAGACCTGCCCGACTCTTTGCCCTGGAAAACTGGGCTCAGACAGAATCTGAGGTGCTAAAAGGATGGCCAAATGAAGATGGTTATAGTTAGTTGGAAATGCAATATTGCAAGACTGGAGTTGAGAATACAGAAAAGTTGAGAGCTTTCATGACAATTGTCCTCAGCTGCCACCACACTAAGTGTAACAGTAAAATATGTAAACCCATCCAGCAAGACAGCTGGGTGTAAGAGGAAGGAGCCCTCTGAGAACAAGAGAACAGGGAAGCTTGAACATGTGGTCTCTCATACACACTATGGACATAGGTTTGTGTAACGAGGAGAATGAATGGGAGGAGACGCTATTTTGTAACATGGATCCTGGAGTGTGCCCCTTGGCAGCTCATGGATACTGAAAAACAGTGGTGGTCTTCTCTGGCCACAAGGAGCAGAGACCACAGGTGATCCACTCAAGCCACAAGCAGCAGGCTGGTCCTTCAGAGTGGAGCCCTGGGAGGCTTGGTGGAGCTGAAGTGGAATGAACAAAGGTTAAATTCTCTTTCACTTACTTCTAAGTGACAGGTTTTAATTAAAGATAATTCACACTTCAATTAAACCTATCAGTTTCTGCTGCTAACAGACTTGGAGACTGTGAAGAGAGGAACTGTGCAGCAAGAAGACCTGCATGTGGATGGGGAGAAATGGTGAGAAATGCACTTGTGTGCACTCATCAAAATTAAGAGATAGGGGAAAGACACCGAAGGGTGGATACTATGGATGAATGTGGTCATACTGTACCTAGGGATTTCAATGTTTTTTCTCCCTTAAAAAGTCACTAAATAATTTGTCTTTTGGGAAAAAAAAAAAAGACATGTATCCCAATATCACTTTTTTACTAGTTTCAAATATTACAGAAAGATATTATTTCATGATACTAAAACTAGTATAGCTCCAAGTGTTCCTATTATATAATTCAAAAACTGACACTGAGAGAATGAGATACGGACCAAGTCATGTGGAATGGAGGGTCCAGGGTGAAAAGAGAACTCCAGTTCCTCCAGACAAGACCCCAACCTGGCTCTAAGTGAAAGAGAATCTGACAACATCAGTGGCTTTTGCAATTCAAGCCATTCCCCCTTTGTTTGCCAAAGCTAAAAAAATTAAAGATATAAAAAAAAATTATTCTTGCTAAAATTCTATTTCTGGGGTCACAGCTGCAGGAGCAAGATTAACATATGCTAAAGCTAGAACTACTGAAGGTTGATTGTGCACATTTTTTCAAATGCAGCTTAATCGCCCAAGAATGCAGAATCAAATTTCAGATGTATTTAAAGCGTGAAAAATATTTATGTAATTATTGTCTCTCCAGATAAATATTAAAATCCTGAACCCACTCTACTTAAGGTCCCTGAATCTGTGTTGAATCTTATCTCCATACTAGGCTCTCAGCGCTCAGCAAAATTCCATCTATCCACACAGGTCCCACTCAAATTCCACATCTTCCACGAAGCCTCCTCCTCATGCCCTAACAGGAATTAACTCTCATCTCTGTGAAACCCCACAGCACTTTGTCTCCTTTATGTGGAGTTCATGAATGATAGTTACCTGGACACGCACACATCTTATTTCCCCTGCTTTCCCATTGCATTGTACAATCCCCAAGGGAAGGAACCATAACTTACACATCAGCATATCTCCTCTAACAGCCTAGTGAAATACATCCTGCTTAGGAGGTGTTAAGTATATTTTTTAAATGAATGATGACTGCATGAAAATTCTCCTGGGTATGCAGGCTTTCCTTTTAAAGTTTTGTCTTAGAATATGGAAAGCAAGATTCTGCCGGTCGCACCTAGCCTGCGGCGGCTACTTCACTACTAAATCACAAATGAATACCATCTGCTATTTCTCTCTGCTAAGTCCCTCTGGAGATTCCCTTTAGGTTAATTGGCCACTCTCTGTTCTAGCCTTGACTTTCTCTCAGTTCTTACTCCTGGGAAAACCTTCTTTGGGCCAGGGTACTAGGATACTGGTTTCTAAGTTATATTTTCAATACCATATGTTTTTCCTCTTTAAGTTCCTAATTATTACTTTCTTTTTGGTTATCTTCATTTCCTCCCTCCTGAAATGTTCCTTTTCCAGGTCTCTCCTGAAACTATCTCCTTCGAGTCATCTACAGAACATAAGGCGAGCAGATGGTGCTGCGATTGCACTGGTAATTACCCCCTGAGAAAAACAGCCTTCTTCTCAAAGCAGGTAATTTGGACTAAAATAGAACTTTTGCCAGAATAACCCAGGTAAGTAGGGTGCTGAGCTTTTTACATATATAATCATATTTTATGCAATAGAAACCATCGCCATTAGTTTTTGACACAACCAGGCTGTTTCTTGCTCCCTACAATGAAGGGGGCCAACTTTAAAGGCTAAAATTAACTTGTTTCTATTCTAAACCTCCAACTCCATCTCCAACAGTGCGTTTTGAGGCACCTGATCACAGCAGAGGAACTTGGGGATCTACTGACACCATCATGTGCACTACTTCTCATATCTAGTTTTTAAGCATCATGACTTATTTTTTTAATGTTTATTTTAAATTCCTGAAGTGCAGCTGCCATCAGTAGGTAATTTTTTTTACTTTTTGGCAAAGTCAACGTTATAGTCTTTAATCCAGGCTTAGGACACAATGGGAAACAAACAAAAATACCTCATTGCTAGAAGGGAAACATTTTGCCTGCACTTTCACTGGTCTCTTATTGTAGCCGCAAGCCATGATCTGCTGAAATACTTCTCTGACAGCAAGAGTAACTAGAGAGCTTTCAGTCCAAGAACAGGGCACTCTATGTCATCGGGCAAAAATGGCAAAAGGTCGTCCAAATGAACTTCACATGAGAGGAAGAGAAGCAGTGAGAAATGATAATTGCCCTTTCCAACACAGACCAGGTCCAATTACCATCATTCTTCCTAGTGGTATTTCTCCTCTTTTTTATCTTGTGTAAGAGTTTGATAACCCAAAGGCTGTAATTGCATTATAAGGCTAATTAAAAAGGAGGCTAGGATTTTAATATGTATCCCCAACACAAAAGCAAGGTATTTATTGCACTTGGTTAAAATTTCAGTTAAAAGAGGTTTCAAAAATTAACATAACTATATGTATCTGCTTTTTTCTTCTCTTCTAGTAATGCAAAGCAGAACAGGAAAAAAATATAGATGAAAAAGCTAATTCTAAACATGTCAGCCTCATCAATGTTATGGATAGGTGACAACCAATTTTATAATAAAGAACCTGTGTTTTCTGATTCAGTGTTTCGGTTCTTAACTTACAAAGCTGTTTTGTAATGTTTGGTCATCCCTTCCTCCACTTTTTCTGACATTACGAATTGTTCAGACTACTTTCTGCATCAACCTTCTAAATGCCTATCTACTCCATAATGAACTTGCTGGGGAAAATTAAAAGTGGAAAAAGTGAGATGTTTTCTTTTTTATTATTCAACATTAGGAAGTCTCTTAAGGAATGACTTTGCTGTTTAAAAGTTGCTCACCTGTATTCATGGGAGAGAAAATTCATGTCACCATGCAGCATTAAGCAGCATCAGAACTTCACAAGTATTAGCATTTCAAATAAGTCACAATTCTCTAAGACTGGTGACTAGAAAAAATAACTCTTCTAGTCCCTCTTAAGAGTAAACATAAACCAAATAATCGTGGTTAATATCAGACTAGTTGATTTGTGTAGTCATGAAAATATCAGAGTTCCTTGCCTAAAGGAAATGATTAAAATATTATAGCTAATATACAATAATTGATTAGTATCCCCATCATGGACTCTGCCAATGTAAATAGCTCTCTTTTGAACCCAAATATAAGTAATAACTTCTCTTAACATTTAGTTTAATTCATACCTCAAAACATTAGTTAGGCCTCATGAGGCCACAAACTGCACCTCCTGTTAAAGGTAATGTGACGTTATGGATCTAGAACCAGAAATACCATTTGACCCAGCAATCCCATTACTGGATACACCCAAAGGATTATAAATCATTCTGCTATAAAGACACAGGCACATATGTTTATTGCAGCACTGTTTACAATAGAAAAGACTTGGAATCAACCTAAATGCCCATCAATGATAGACTGGATAAAGAAAATGTGTCACATATGCACCATGGAATACTATGCAGCCATAAAAAGAATGAGTTCATGTCCTTTGCAGGAACATGGACGAAGCTAGAAACCATTGTCAGCAAACTAACACAAGAACAGGAAAACACTGCATGTTCTCACTCATAAGTGGGAGTTGAAAAATGAGAACACATGGATGGAAGGAGGGAAATGTCGCACACCCAGGCCTGTCAGGGGGTAGGGAGAAAGGGAAGGGAGGGCATTAGGACAAATACTTAATGCATTTGGGGCTTTAAACCTAGATGACAAGTTGATAGGTGCAGCAAACCACCATGGTACACGTGTACCTATGTAACAAACCTGCACATTCTGCACATGTATCCCAGGACTCAAATTTTAAAAAAATTTAAATCAGGTTAAAATAGATTTTAGATGGGCTGTGTCAACATGGGAACAGTCTCTGCATTGGCACCTTGTGCACAGCCTCTAAAACCTGGGCCTTGAAAATTAGCACTTTGTTTAATGCATGTCCAGAAGTTCCACTGTGAACAATAATAATTACCTAAAAATGAGCCTGTGTCTTATATGAATTGTCCTTTCAGAAGCTACGAACTGAGGCATGCCTCCTCCTGTGCCTCAGAACAAGTATAACATTTGGTATTTGTCGAAGTCTGACTTAACCAGCAGGTGGCCACAATTGGAATACTCAAGAGCAGTGGTTCTCAAAGTGGGGTTCCCAAAGAGCAGCATCAACATCACCTGGGAACTTGTACCAAAAGCGAGCTATCAGACTCTGCCCAGCCCTGCCGAATCAGAAGCTTTTGGGGTGAGGAGCAGCTGTTTGTGTTTAACAAGCCCAGGTGCTCCTGATGCTTTGTCAGGTTTGAGAGCCACTGCCCTAGAAGAAGATTTCTCAAAATGTGGCGTGAGGACCATCGACTGTTGATCATACAGGTGCTAATCCCTGGAACCCATCCTGACCTATTGAATTACACTATCTAGAAATACACATTTTTCATAAGCTTCCTAGGACACTCTATTCTTCCACGAAGTTTGAGAACTACTCAGGCAATTTTAAGCCAATAGAGGATTCTCCTACCGAAACGCAAGGGAAGATATGAATCCAACTAATCAACCTGCTGAAAATGTTTCACATTTGAAGACATCAGCCTACGTTTCTTCTTCAAACTCTGGTTCAGTGAGGGAGTCCTTATGCATTGGTTACTATGAGAACTAAATATGCACTCTCACTGTTACTTTTTAGAAGTCTTTAGTCAATAAAGACATTTTCTAGTTGAAAAAAAATAAAGCTGAAATAGAACATCTTCATGTCCCCAGATCATTATGTAATTAATGTTAGGCTGCAAATAACCCAAGGACTAGGCATTTTTCTGTAAATCAGGTTTTTTTTTTTTAATGTGGTCTAGAAATGTTGCTGGTAACAGTACAGACATTCCCACACGGCCCATCAGGCGGCCACACCGTCCATCAGTAGTGAAATTAAAGACTCCTCCTCTCCATCAAAACACAGCCAGGGTCAGTTTAAAACATACCTGCCAAAAATAACAAAATAATTTCATGTATGGGAAGAGGTAGCAGATGTTGACAGGGGGAAGGGAGGAAAAGAAAAAACCAAAGTGGAAAACGGAAAAGAGCTAGGCTAAAATACAGAAGCCAGGATCCATATTAACCTTAATAAAAGTCAATCACCTCCCCCTTTATCTTGCTGAGTGCAAATAAAAATATCTCCAAGAACATTAACATTCCTGTAACTTCAATTACAATAACACTGGCAGCCTCAAAATCCCAACCTCTTCCTCTGAGTTCTCTGAAAATTAAAGTCCACAGAAACAAAACACTACATAAGTTTAAGTCTGCACAGTGCAGCCGGTGGAGATGTCAGATTTTCCCAGCATGCTCATACATTGTATAGCCTTTATCAAGGTAGCACTTGTATTTTGCCAAATTAATCCTTTTTAGCCTCATCATTGTAATAGATATCTCTACTTTCCAACGTTATGAACAACAAGAAACAGATTAATCTTTTAGATATTGTAGGAAGCTGCTTTCTCACAAAGGCAATGTGCTATTTTGGACAAAGCAAGACATTTGCAGTAAAAGGGCTTGGGCTCGAATATCTGTTCTCCTATTGAATTGCTACATTAAGTGGGGGAAGTCGGTAAAACCAATCTGAGTTTCAAATTTTCCCACATAAAAAGGATCCCCCAGAGGGTGGTATATCAGGTAATACCCACAGAAATTCTTTATGTGCAATGGGTTTTCACCTATTACTCTAGACTCTAAGTTTCCTAACATTAGGGGTTGTATCTTTTCATTCTCTCAGGTGCACATCATAATATATAAGTTAATAGATTAATGAGATTTTTCTATCTTGTCATGGGAACTAGAATTAGCACCAGGGGAGTGCTAACAAAGCAGACCCAGGCCATGCATTTGTCCCTGGCTCCAGAGTCAAACTAAGAATGATGTCTTTCTGAAATGGAGCTACCAGATAGCATGTACCTATGTTGGAGGTAAGTGAGAAGGTCCAAGGGCAGATACTAAATCTGTCATCCAGCCCAAGAAGCCAGTGCAAGACCTGAAAAGCAAGGTCATATCTAAATATCTAGGAGTGAGAAAGCTCAGTGCAAGACCTGAAAAGCAAGGTCATATCTAAATATCTAGGAATGAGAAAGCTCAGGAACGGAGTGGGAAGGAAGAACACATTAAGGAGGCCAAAAGCATGACAAAGAGCAGGATGGGGACCCCCCAGAGTCTTGTTATGCTAGATGGTGGGCAGATTCAACATGAGTTAAAGTTCTAGAGCTTTACAAACACGCTATGTTAACACCTAAATAAAAACTAACCTTCAAGCAAATAGCTTGAAGGTTAGTTTTTATTTAGGTGTTAACATAGTATGTTTGAACAAACATAGAGGGGTTTTAAGCCAGACAAACCGAAGTTCAAATCCCATCCTATTGCTTGCTAGCTGTATGACCTTGCATATATTACCTCACACTCCAATTTTCCCATCTCTCTCAATGAGCTTTTGTAGAAATTCAATAAAATCAGGAGTCATGAAGGGCCCAAAACAATGTCTGGCTCCTAAAAATCGCTCAACAAATGTCAGCTTCCTTCTCCTGCTATGATGTCTAGCCTTTTCTCTTGGCTACGTTCCTTTTCTTATTAACAATTTATTATCTATATTATAGTAAGTGCTTATTGAAGAAAAAGGTATCCCTTAATTTTCGTTTAGCTTTGCTTCCATATCTGATTCTAACTGTAGCCCCTACAACCCAGAATCTCTTGATTCTATTTGTAGAGCAAAGCAGCAGAGCACTGGGAACCCATTAACTAGAACCCTCAGCAGTAGACCTTTTTAGAAAGAAAGCTATTTGCCCTGTGCTGACTAAAAATATGCCTCAATACCTAGTTCACAAAATAGCAGCTTTCCCATGAATTTGTATTTATAAAAAAAATTTTCAGAATGTGAAAACTTGAGATTGGCTTTCGCAGGTAAAATATGAAGAGATCATGAGAGTTGGCAACTATTCATGTGTTTAGCATGTATTTGAGGTCATCCCATGCATCTACCGTGGGATGAAATGCTAAGGACACAGCAGTGGAACAGATCAACATCGTCCCTGCCCACAGGGAGCTCAGAGACTATTTGTCAGGAGTCTAGTCAAGGCTACATAATAAATAAACCTTTAAAATCTCAGTCACTCAACAAAACAAGGAGGTATTTCTGACCTACATTTCCATCTGATGGGCATCTGGCAGCTGTCCTAGGCAGCTTTTCTTTTGTGCTAACATATAAATCCAGATTCTTTCCATCTTCTCCTGCCACTGTCTCAAATGCGTGGCCTCCAGGGTCTTTATGGAAAAAGGAGTAGGTGGTCCATCACCCAGCCTGAAGCTGGTTTACAATGCTTCACCCCCATTCCATGGACCAGAATCCAATTACATGGCCCCAACCTTACCACAAGGCAGGCTGAAAAGGTAACCTTCCCCTAGAGCCCAAGAAGAAAACATTGCAATGAGAATCAGTGAACATCTAAAGTCACACCTTTGACACATCTGCCTTCTGCAAACTGCATTCCCATTTCCTAGCCCCTTCTTGGGAGCTTTCAGTCTAGTGAGTAGAGTCAAATATGTGGATAAGTAACTGATTACAGATAGATTTGCTATATGCCAGTACAGAGGGTCTGAGCTCAGAAAGTGCTGAGCTACTGAAGCATAGTAAAGAAAAAAGTTCAATGCAGATATAATTTGGAGAACTATTTATGTGCAATGAGTTTTCACACATTACTCTAGACTCTAAGTGTCCTAATGTTAGGAGTTGTGTCTTTTCATTTTCTCAGAATGAAAAGTTCAAATCCCTCAGTATTTATGCTGAAGCTTGAAGAAAGAGATGAGCTTTCATAAGAAAATGTGAGGGAAATGGCTTCCCAAGCAAAGGAAAGAGTTTGAGAAATGCAAGTGTTCAAGAAACGTCAGGGAACCCAGTGTGGCTAGCAAGGAACTCAAATGAGCTTTGAAAGGAAGGGCAGAGGTCAAATCGTGCATAGCTTTGAATGCCACACCTTTGAGTTTGAAATTACCCACACCTACCACAAGTAGGAGTAGCAAACACTTATTATAAGAATGCAGGCAAAAGGCAATGAGGTTCTAAACCAGGGAAAGTCTCAAGCCACTTCTTGATTTCACGCCCC